>OMLP01034166.1:0-10625 GCA_900302685.1 Spondyliosoma cantharus
CATCTCAGAGAGGACAGAGGACATCTCAGAGGACAGAGGACATCTCAGAGGACAGAGGACATCTCAGAGAGGTCAGAGAGGACAGAGGACAGATGACATCTCAGAGAGGACAGAGGACATCTCAGAGAGGACAGAGGACATCTCAGAGAGGACAGAGGACATCTCAGAGGACAGAGGACATCTCAGAGAGGACAGAGGACATCTCAGAGAGGACAGAGGACATCTCAGAGAGGACAGAGGACATCTCAGAAAGGACAGAGGACATCTCAGAGAGGACAGAGGACAGAGGACATCTCAGAGGACAGAGGACATCTCAGAGAGGACAGAGGACATCTCAGAGGACAGAGGACATCTCAGAGAGGACAGAGGACATCTCAGAGAGGACAGAGGACATGTTTCTTAGTGTTTCTAGTATTTCACACAGATGACTGGACAGGCGGGTCGGAGGACGTTGTGTTGTTCAGTAGTTGTTGTGTTAGACTTGCTGACAGGTGGTTCACATATTAAGACTTGTGGACTGTTATTAATGTTGTTTGGGCGCCAAAACCACTAACCTACTAACTCTGACTGTTGGCCCGGCCCGGCCACCAGCTGACTGGAACCTTCCTTCATGTGTCTGCACGTCATTAATAAATCATGAAACATGCAGAACAGGAAGATCAACAGACGAAGGATGAATGTTGGAGCAGCCAGTGACTCCAGACTGTCGTTAAAAAGCGCTGCAGGCTTCGATGTCTGTGACTGAGCGACGACTTCATTCTTTAAGGAAAACGAGTCGGCTGAAATGTGTTTTCATGGCCGAGTGCCGAGCTGCCAGAGGGCTGAGCCTCAGGACGTGTCTTTTATTTTGAAAGTGTTCCTGTCTGAAGGAAAGTGTGACACAGTGCAGCTCTGACAGACGAGCTGAAGGCCGGTTAGATATTTCATAAGTTTTGGTGGACATGTGAGAACAGAACCATTCTGAGCTGAAAATGAGGTGTTCCAGACGTGACCCACACTCCTCATCTGGTTTCTTATTCTCTCCTCTGTGATCCGGAGCAGCAGCAGCAGCAGCACCAGCACCAGCACCTGCAGCAGCACCACCAGCACCAGCAGCACCAGCACCTGCAGCAGCACCGGCTGAACTCCACCTCAGACATTCAGCTGGCTGTAAACAGCCCTGAACTGCAGCAACATAAAGCTTTAACATCTGAACGCCTCCTTCATTGATTTCCTCTTTTTGTGCACTTCACATGTACGTGTTTCCCACACAACAACAACGTTATTGAGACGACACCGTGCGAGCTGATTGGACATTCAGCACTCTTCATCTTCCTCTATTGTCGCCTCACCGGCTCCCTGAGTGCTGATTGAAGGCCGGACGGCCGGACAGCTGCGTCACGCTGCTGATTGCTCGAGTTCACTGTGAATACTGTTGATCATAATTACTGAGGACTGTACCACACACGCACACACGCACACACACACACACACACACACACACAGCTGTGTTCAGGAGAGCTGGACTCATCAGATCATGTGACTCCTTCTCACAGTCAAACCACAGCGGTTCAACCAATCAGTGTCCTTTGAGGAGCGAGCTGCAGGCGTGGACTCATTCAAGAACCTCAGTCCGCTTCAACATGACGTCACCGCCCTCACACGTCCTGGTGTCCTTCATGTAGGCATGACTTGAACTATGTCTACGACATCACGGTGCCCCCTGTGGCCACCAGAGGTACTGCTCTGTAGGTCTGTATCTGTGTCTCACGTTGAGCGCTACTGACGACCAGCCAGAGAGGCGACTGTTGGTCTGAAACAAGATGGCGGCTCCTCCAGAGGTTAGCGTAGCTGCTGTAGCATCAGTTCTATCAGAACTTCTCTTCTCTCCACGACCTCACTGACAGTCTCAGAGCCGGCCCGAGGCATAAGCAAACTAAGTGGCTGCTTGTGGTCCCCAAGAAAAATACAAATATTTTACATATTAAATACATTAAACAAGTGACATGAATGAATGAATAATTCAATATATCTGCCTACAACTGCTGTGTCTGCCAGCATTTGAGTCATGCACATAAACTAGACACCTTGCGTGTAGACAAAGCAAGGATAGAATGACCCAAGACTCGTTGTGTGAAGTCACTACCTCAATAAGTCAAAAAGCAAAAGGCTGTGAATCTGAACAAATCTCCAGCTGGCCATCCCAAAAAGGCACCAGAATACAGGAAATCACATCTACCAAATTAAACATTTTCTGGGGGAAGACCGACCGACCCGCCTTCCTCCATTTACACCCACTTCAAATAAGGTGTGTGTGTGTGTGTGTGTGTGTGTGTGTGTGTGTGTGTGTGTGTGTGGGGGGTCATTATGCATCTGTGCCCAGGGGGACAGTAGTTCATAATCTGTCACTGTATTACTACAATTTATAAAGTAACATTATAGTGTGACATTTGTGTCAATACTTGTGAAGCACAGGTGACTCTGCGGTGGTGGGAGGGGGGCCCCAAATCAAATTCTGCTTAGGGCCCCCAAAAGGCTCGGGCCAGCACTGGACAGTCGGATCCACCAACTGGCTCCTCTGGTGGCGGCGCTCTGCTTCTGTCGATCTAATTGGTTGAAGGGAGCCTGTGATAGACGCTGATTGGCAGGTGGTTCGTCCAATCAGCTCGTCTTCAGATGGTTCTGTGTAACAAACCATCTGGTGCGTCGTTGAATATGGAACAGAATGATATGTATCCACAGCTCACATGTATGTTTGTCGCTGAACATCAGTGATGATGCATCAGTACTCACAGCAGCGTGAAGTGGACCGGACTCAGACTACATGATGGTTCTGTTGCTGGTCACTGTGTCAGAGGAGGTGATCATATCGGACCAGGCTGCTCTGTGTGAGCTCACAGTGACGTTTGCTCTACAAACCACAGACATGCTAGAAATGTACATTTCTTTATTTTGCATATTGACGTTTGTCTGGTTGAACACTAGCCGGTCGCTGACATCTGTGATGTCATCAGCAGGAAGCTGCTCATCACTGAATTATAATGTTTCTGTGTGGATCCGTCTCGTGTTCAGAAAATCCTCAAGAGAAGAGATTTAGAGTTGAAAAGGTTGAAGGTTGTGCTCTGCAGAGCACTGTGCTGCAGGTGAGGACTGAGTGGACCTGGATCTGTTCCAGCTTCATGGTTGAGTTCATGTTGAATGTTTTAACGTATGGAAACCTGACCCGAAGTGAAGAAGTGGGTCGTTAGTGCTTCACGATGTTTTCTGTGGAGACTTTCAGCAGAACTTTCTGGCTGGCTGTTTACGACTCAGATGAGAGAGCAGGTTCAGTCGTCAGCGAGCAGAAATCCACTGATGTGTCACTGATAACGATGATTCATACGCTGGGCTCAGCTGGAGGAGTCGATGTTAAATGTTCATTAAGATTCATGACTGCTCACCTCTGTAGCACACACAGAAACAACAACCATCTCAGAGTCAGGGCTCATGTTCGAGTTCCTGAGGTAAAACATGCCGACGATGGTGAAGCTGAACGTCCCACACTGCTGCTTGTTTCCACAGAGCTCTCAGCCTCTTCATCGGTCAGGGCAGATGTCTTCATTAGCATATCTGACCGCCCCGCTAACCTGCAGCTGGAGGAGCATCCATCAGCAGGAGCAGCAGATAACTGGACGGATGAATCGATGTGATCCAGAGGGAGCTGTCAGGTTAAAGGAGGGTTAACTGTGGAGGTGACTCCAGGCCATCCTGCAGTGATGGACGGAGGCAGATGAGTCCTCTGATGATGGAGAGGCTGGAGGAGGAGCGAGGTGGAGGTGGGCCGGTGTCAGTTATGTCATCGATAGTTGAAAACAGCAGAGAGCTTGATTTCATGGAGCTGAACCAGCTCTGAAAGTGATAACTGGCCTCACTGCAGTGATGAGCGTGACCTCACTGTGTGGCTGCTGCGTGTTTCAGCGTCAGCAGCTCAACGTGGAAGAGTTAACGTGAGATGTGAAAACAGTCAGTAACAGCAGAGTTCATCAGCATCACAGCAGACTGCAGCTGAAGTCTCCCTCGTCTCATTATTTTCACTTCAGAGCTGACACAGCTGGCTCAGCGTTAGCCTGCAGCTAGCTCAGCGTTAGCCTGCAGCTAGCTCAGTGTTAGCCTGCAGCATCACTTCCAGTCTCCTCTCCTGTGTGATGAAGACGATCAGCTGACTGGTACCAGAGGAAACTCTGACAGCGTCGGACATGTTGATTTAGTTTCTTCTTCAGAGATCCTTTATTGACTTGTTTGTGAAGAGGGTTCACTCTGGACAGATTAGAGGAGCTGAATTTCTCTCACGTGTTGTTTATGTTGAATCACTGAAGGCTGTTTGTTGATTTCTGGTGAAGATTGTTTGAACTTGTCAAAAAGCCTCCAGCAGAAAGTGGAGCTGCTAAAATATCTTTTTAAAGACGAGTTTATCATCAAACCAACGATCTGTTGGTCGTCACTGATCCAGATGTGACAGTCTGACGCTGATTCCTGTTTCTGATGCACAACAAAGAAGAGAAAGACGAACTCTTCCAGCAGCAGCAGGAGAGAAACAGCAGCTCAGCATGTTGAGTTAGTTAAAGTCTAAAGGTGCTCATGTAGACAGAAGACAGGAGACGGTTCACCACAGACAGTCATGACAAAAACTAATTGGGACTAACGACCTGAACAGCTCTGATTGATGATGAGTTACCTGTAACGAATCAGCACACTGCAGCTGATCACTGCATCTCGTTACACTCTCTGTCGTCAATGTTGGCTTTGAATTAACTGACTTGTCTTAGTGACTAATTACTTCTAATAATCAGAACTGTTCAACCAGATGAGGACTCAGTAATCACATTACATGAGGAGGAGGAGGAGCTGAGCTGAGGGTCGGTGCTGGTTGGATCAGGGTCACTGGGTCTGGATGGGACAGTTTGGGTTTGAGCTCTGCAGCTTACCTTCTTGTATCTGGGGACAGGAAGCTGATTTACATCCCGTCAGACACAAAGCAGCGACACACAGAGATGATGAGAGCATGCAGAGAGTAAGGAAGAGAACAGATTCATCACAGGACGTTAAAGAGGAAGAAACTCAATTAAACATGTTCATAAAGCAGAAACACAATAAATCACGAGAACAGCTGATGGAAATAAAAAGCTAAATAATGAAACACTCAGTCCACCCACTCAAGCAGTCTGACTTTCATCTGATGCACTTTGAGACAGAGATTCAAACATTCAAACTCTGAAACACTTTCACATCCGTCTGTGTGCAGGTGGAGCAGGTGAAGCAGGTGGAGCAGGTGGAGCAGGTGAACGGGTCACTGTGGAGGTTTAGCGCTTAACTGATTGAAATCTTTGAAGCTTTAGTTTCATCAGAATGTAAAAGTGAGACAGCAGCAGGTGTCAGTCTCTACCTGCTGCCGTCTCTATCTGCAGTCACTACCTGCTGCTGTCACTACCTGCTACAGTCTCTATCTGCAGTCTCTACCTGCTGCAGTCTCTATCTGCAGTCTCTACCTGCTACAGTCTCTACTGCTGCAGTCTCTACCTGCTGCAGTCTCTATCTGCAGTCTCTACCTGCTGCAGTCTCTACCTGCAGTCTCTACCTGCTGCAGTCTCTATCTACAGTCTCTACCTGCTGCCGTCTCTATCTGCAGTCTCTACCTGCTACAGTCTCTACCTGCTACAGTCTCTATCTGCAGTCTCTACCTGCTACAGTCTCTACCTGCTGCCGTCTCTATCTGCAGTCTCTACCTGCTACAGTCTCTACCTGCTACAGTCTCTACCTGCTACAGTCTCTATCTGCAGTCTCTACCTGCTGCAGTCTCTATCTACAGTCTCTACCTGCTACAGTCTCTACCTGCTGCAGTCTCTATCTGCAGTCTCTACCTGCTGCAGTCACTACCTGCTACAGTCTCTATCTGCAGTCTCTACCTGCTGCAGTCTCTACCTGCTACAGTCTCTATCTGTAGTCTCTACCTGCTGCCGTCTCTATCTGCAGTCTCTATCTGCTGCAGCCTCTACCTGCTGCAGTCTCCATGCTACGCTACGCTAACCACAGCTTGACTGGTGCTCTGGTCTCAGTCCTGATGTTGTTGACCTGCACTGACCCTCCAGCTGCTGACGCACATTCACTGACACACTGTGTGAATAAAAAGGCTCAGAGCAGAATAACTGTTCAGATATTAATCACTATTGATCTTTACTGACCGATCGCTCCATCGGGAACATATTTCATCCGTATCAGAGCTGAAATCTGACGAGTTCAACAATGAGAATAAATCTTCTCTCCACTGTTCAGATATTGATGGATTACAGATGAAGACGAGTCGTTCTAGGTAAAACCAGCTACACACAGACAGACACACAAAGACATGAACACAAACAGCCTGTGTGTGTGTGTGTGTGTGTGTGTGTGTGTGTGTGTGTGCGTGTGTGTGTGGGCATCCTGAGCAGTAGAGGCCAGTCTGAGTCTGCAGCAGCAGAGGGTGGAGGTAGGTGGAGGTGTAGGCGTCTGAATAAACAGGTCTCAGATGTGATATTGAAAAGTGAGACAGCCTCTGATTCACTCACACCGACAGACAGACAGGAAGCTGTGTGTGTGGAGGGAGGAGCTGCAGGAGGACCACAACCTCACATTTACCTGAATGTGTGTGGGCGGACGCGACCACGAGGAAATATGAGGTCAACTTAAAGCTGAGAAAACAAACCTCCACCTGTGAGTGAGTGGAGGTCAGGACTGATGATAAACACAGTCATTGTGCTGCGTGTGACATCATGACCACCATGTTGGTTTTAATCAGTCACCACGTCTCCAGACGTTTCTACTGGAGGAGGTCAAACTCCAATTCTAAAGAAACAATCGATTGAAATGAGCTTCAGTTTTCATCGTCATCAGATTCTTTCTCTCCACCTGCTGCTGACGTGTCCGAAGGAAAAACACGTATAATGAAAGACGATTTTATCTGGAGCTGCGCTGGATGATAAACTCTGAGCTGAGACTTAAACTACTGCAGAGTTTTCCGTTTTCTCTGCTTTAAACCCAAAGTGAGTGAAGTTCTGTTGAGCTGGTGAGTTCTGTTCTTCTTCAGATTACGTCCTCCACGTCTGTAGCTCACCTGCAGTTACCTTCAAACATCAACACGCATGCGTTAGCCTGCATCTAGCTCAGTGTTAGCCTGCATCTAGCTCAGTGTTAGCCTACATCTAGCTCAGTGTTAGCCTGCATCTAGCTCAGCGTTAGCCTGCATCTAGCTCAGCGTTAGCCTGCACCTAGCTCATTGTTAGCCTGCAGCTAGCTCAGCGTTAGCCTGCAGCTAGCTCAGCGTTAGCCTGCAGCGTCTCTTCCAGTCTCCTCTCCTGTGTGATGAAAACAATCAGCTGACTGGCACCAGAGGAAACCCTGACAGTGTCGGACATGTTCTTATCTTCTTCAGAGATCCTTTATTGACTTGTTTGTGAAGAGGGTTCACTCTGGACAGATTAGAGAATCCTAGTTTCTAGCTAGCTAGCAGTGTGTCTGGGAGGAAACGATGTGTCTAATCAGAATGTTATTGATTAAGACTATTTTACTATTTTATTTTATTTTTTTGATTGAGACTATTAAGTCTCATGCCGTCTGATGAGGTTTATGATCTGCTGCTTTCTACTGATGCCCAACAAAGACCAGAAAGACGAACCCGTCCACCACCAGCAGGAGGACAAACAGGCAGCTCAACGACTTGAACTTCAGCTGAAAACTTCATTAGATTCTGTGAAAGTGTCCTCCAGGGATTCGGTTCTGCAGATCCACAAGATTCACATCAACACCTTCTCTAGTCTCTGTAGTAACAACACATGAATGTCTTCAGGGGCGTCACGGCTGAGGACAGACCTCGTCCTCACTCACTGGTCCTGTCCGGGTCAGGACATGTTGATGTTCCAATCATTTGAGATGTAACATGTGTCCAATATTAAGCTGCCATCTGAGCAGCAGATATCTGAGGCGTCCTGCTGAGCTGCAGACTGTTGAGTGACGCAGAGACGAGCTGACAGGAATATAAATCAAGTCGGATCAAATATCTGAACTGAGGCTGTTTCCTCTTCAGCCTGCGAGGACGCTGAAGCTGCAGATGTTAAAATCAGTTAGACAGGACAGAGAAGACACGATGCAGCTTCAGTTCTCTCAGCAGGTAGAAGACGACTCATTGAGCTGATAATCACACAGGTGTTGTAATGACATGTGTTCCACCAGGTGCAGTCAGTTCACCTTGTAGCTCCAGCACACGCTCAGCAACATTAACACATCTCAGCTCTTATTAAAACTTTAACTGAACTAACGAGCCGTCAGTGGTATCAGAGTCGACTCAAACTAAAGAATCACGTGTTCTTTATCAGACGCAGACAAACACAGATTATAAACCAGCTGAATATATAAAGTCTGACATGATTCCACCAAATCTCACTGTCGTTAGAATCAGAACAACAAGTAGACCCGACTTCACACCATCATTAGAAACAGAATGAATGAGTGAAAAGATTCTGATCCACACTCGTTATGTCTCATTAGTGTATTTATGGTTGTTTATTGTTGAATAAAGAACATATTTGTTCTCGTGTTCGTCTGATTGTTACAGTCCGTCTCATTAGTGTAGACTCAGCTAACGAGCCAGCAGAACTGTGTTAAGGTTCTGCTGGTTGTAGGCGGGCCAGGAGCGGCTCCACTGAGCGCTGACGGCTGAACTAACCGGGGGAACGAGGAGCGGCGGTGAAGCGTTCCCTGTTGTGCTCTTGTTACTTCTGTGTGCAGTAACGAGGATCACAGACGCCCTCTGGATCGCGTTTTCGTTCTTGTTCACAGAAAAACCCGTCAGGACCGAAGAATAACGTAGAATTGACTTTGTAATAACAGTGAAGCACAGCTGATGATTGGTTGGTAATTGAAGGGTAGTAATGACTGGAGGAGTGGTGACCCGGAGGGTCTGACACTGAAAGGTCTGCTGCAGAATTCTGGTCAGAACGGGTCTCAAGCAATAAGATTTACGTGGGTTTAAATGATCCTCCAAATATGAGAGGAGACAAACCCTGAGACAAATTGTTATCAAATTCAATTCCAACAGTTTCAGTTGTAGAAGTGGTGAAATAAGATGCTGGAAGTTTACGTTTGTCTCATATCATATTAACTTTCCATTAACGGGTCGTGTCATGTTCACAGAACCTGTGTATGAGTCCACAAACACACCTGGTGTTGTCTGGAATTGTCCCAACAGGTTTGTTTGGTTTCTTTAAAAGAGTTCCATCCGTGTTTGTGGCAACAGAAACTGATGTTGTTGACAAGAGTTCTGGACTTCTCCTGCCATGTTCATAACTGCATCATTCTGATGAGACCTCAGGACATTTCCAGCAACAGAACCAGAACCATTTTAAACCAAATATGGTGTTTTTCTACCCTGAACCTGAACCCAACCAGACCATAAACAGAGTCGTCACAACGTGAAACTGATGGTTCTGCCTGAAGAAACGTAAAGTTTCGACATATCTGTGGCTGCAGAATCTGATTGCAGTGATCGGTTTGGGAGTCACGACAGTCCGAACAGGTCTTTAAATACAGATGAGTGTCTGCAACATTAAATAAAAAACTGTGAACTTCTGAATGAATCTGAAAAGAGTAAAGGTCCTGAGATGGATCCCTGAGGCACTCCACATGTGACGGTAGCTGAAGAGAATGAAGAACGGCTCTGTTTCACTCCGACCCTGAAGAGGAACGCCACCACTCACTGAACAATTAAAGATAATTATCTAATCAATCAAATCGTTGATCTTACAGCTTGTGAGATTTGCAGATTGTCTGTGAACAGTTTGTCTTCTGTGGCGTCGCATTAAATGTTGAAAGCAAACAGAGACGACCGTCTGAGACTGAAGAGAACAGCAGGAGTCTGAGTTGTTGGGTCGAAGGTCTGAAGCTTTTAGTGAGACTGGGTCGGTCCTGTCAGAACTCTGTTCAACAGACACAACAGGCTTTTTCTCAGTTTCAATAAGAGACTAACAGCTGTCTCTTTAGACAGAGAGACGAGGGAACGTTAGATTTCACCCAGCAGAGATTCTCGATGGCTTCAGTGTCGACGACTTGATGACTGAATGGATGAAAACAGTTTTCACTGCTCTCTGATAAATACTGAATCATTCTTCCAGTTTCTTCTTCTACAGATTAGCTGAGGTTTGCTCTCTTTGTATCGTTCAGCTATGTTGGATTCAAAGCTCGTATAAGACACATTATTATGTTATAAAACCTAAAATCTGAATTCAGTTCAGCTCCTCGTCTGTGGCCTCTTCTCACCTCGTTGTCATCTGCTGACCTTTTGTCACTTTCCTTCAACGCTCGCCGTTTAGTTTTCTGCTGCTGCTGCTGCTGCTGATGATGGTGATGATGGTGATGATGATGATGGTGATGATGGTGATGATGATGATGGTGGTGATGGTGATGATGGTGATGATGGTGATGATGATGATGGTGATGATGGTGATGATGGTAATGATGATGATGATGATGATGATGATGATTTAGTTCTGCTGTTTGCTGAAGTTCAGGAAACAAAAACACGATGTTGTTTTATAAAAACATGGTTTGGTGTAAATAATCTTCCACCTTTAAAAGGAAAA
>OMLP01034171.1:7541-22160 GCA_900302685.1 Spondyliosoma cantharus
AGAGATGCTAAAAATCATCAATCTGGCGCAAAACACCTGCATAAAGAAACGAACAACTACAAAGAGACACAAAAAGACATAAACAACTAAAAAGAGACATATAACAACTACAAAGAGACACAAGACAGCTACACAGAGATGCTAAAAATCAACAAACCGGCGAAAAAAACCTGCAAAACGAAACAAGACAACAACAGAGACAAAACAACAAACTGATGCAAAACAACAAGAAAGCGACACAAAAAGACCATGGAGAGACATAGCAAGGCCACAAATTGAGACAACTACAAAAAGACACAAAACAGCTACAAAAAGACCACAAAGAGACACAAAAAGACACTAGCAACTGAAAAGAGACATAAAACATCTACAAAGAGACACAACACATCTACACAGAGATAGAAACAACAACAGAGACAAAACAACAAACTGATGCAAAACAACAACAACAACAACAAAGAGACACAAAGAGACCATGAAGAGACACAGTAAGGCAACAAATTGAGGCAACTACAAAGAGACGCAAAACAACCACAAAGAGACACTCAAATCAACAAACAGATGCAAAACAACTGCAGAGAGATCCAAAATGGCTATAAAGAGATGTGGCTATCATTTGTTGTCACTTCAGATCCAGAGGTCTTGGAGGTATGGGTGGCCTCTAACCTGTCTGTGCCCAGGGGCCCGTTGTGTAATAATCCGTCCATGGTACCAGGGAATGTACGCTGTGTGTTATTTGAGACAGTGTTCCATGTTGAGTGTTATGTGTGTAAACTGGGGCGACTGGGGAGATCATGGGTAAGTCAGGTCTGTTTATGTTTACGTTTTAGAAGCTGCCAAACTGCCCTGTGTTCTTATTGCTGTCTTCTGATTACCACGTTGCTATTATGTTGTTAATGTCTCTAGGATTTAAAGTAATCACAAAGCAGGGGAGGCAACAGATAAGCTTTTATTCAGTGAGGGAGGTCAGGTTACCGGAGGATTCAGCGCTGTCTCAGGCAAAAGAAAAATCAGTTTGTGGGATGTTAAGGATCGCTAGCTGGCTAATTAATTGATCCTGCAATCCTGCCATTGAAGGAGGGGGAGTTCAGAATTTGTTGCCATGGTGACAGGCACAGGGTTGTGGATGAGGGCCCTGATGTAAATAGTAACCATGCCCAACCAGGCCGGTGTGTAACAGTGTCTGTGTCGTGATTCACGTACACTCGCGATCAGCGAATCTGTAGTTTCGGTGTGCGTGTGTGTGTGTGTGTGTGTGTGTGTGTGTATGTATGTGAGAGAGAGAGAGAGAGAGAGAGAGACCGTGTGTACACGTGCACGTGTCATCGTGCATGAGAGATGTGTGGGTCTGTTTCTGTTTGCGTGGAAATGTGTGACTGTGTGTACTGATGAAATTTTGTGGTGCATAAAAGCTATTTTCGTGAACATGTGTTTGTCAAAGTTTTAGTACGGAGGAGGAAATCACCAATGAATCAATTCCCCAAAATAAAATATATTATCAGAGTCCCTCTCAAGATACCTGAAATACAAAGTAAAAAAACTAAGAGGTTTTTTTTTTGTTAATGAACAGAGCCAAATACAAATACATATATATATATATATATAATTGACCTGTAGAATGCCTTGCCTACTATTCTAACTGATGTGTAAACAGCGCCCTCTGCAGACCAGAGAAGGCACTGCAGCAGGGGCCACATGTGGCTCCCAGAGTTTAAAAAGTAATCATGATAATAATGCATGAAATTGTTGTATAGAACTCATTATATATTGAATACTATGTAATTCTTAAGTTGATGTCAAAATGTTTTGCAAAGTGAGATTCGCCAGCTGACAGGATTCCCTCAAGTGTTACATTAATCACAGTTTAATGTCAGAAATGCGACTGCACAGCCAAACAGCTCTTTGTTTCTTCTGTGATGTTATCTCGACCTCATGATCTTGTTGGGTCACACGTACACATGCATTACTGCATGCTTATCTGAAAGCTCCAGGGTGAAACTGTACCAGAATGCTCACATTTTCTTTACTTTGTATTGTTGTAAAGAAACCTTAACGTGACCCAAGTATCCAGGGCCTGGAGCAACACTGACAGAAAATGTCAGCTAACAAAGTGTAGGCTCCGTGTTCCAGGTCGAGTCCAAAAAAGTGTGTAATGAGAGATAAGAACGGTCATCTACTGTTGAAATAAAAGCGAAGACACCTGACGACTCACAAGATAACAGATGAGTAGAATATCAAAAAGGGTTTAAGCAATTTCAATCTAGTCTCATAAAACAGAGCTGAGATCACTCAGTCTAAAATTACCTGTAAGCATGATTTATTTTATTTCATTTTTTTATTATTACATTTTATTCCCCAGACTGTCTGGCAGTGAGTGCATGGTAAAGTGGGTTTATCTTATAAACTGTGGGGTAACAAAAAAGTATTGTGGTTCGGGAAAGGGTGCAACAGTGCTGGGTGCTGGGGAGGTTTCAGGTACCCTGGGAGGTATCGTTTGGTGAGCATTAAGTCCTTTTGATGCAGGTAAAGGACTATACGTTGTGGTTTTTCATGTTATAGCCAGTGAAAGCTGCTTGAACATTTCTGCCAGTTATTTCCAGAAACAATCTTTTAAGAAGTCATTCGATTTAGCTTATTCTAATATCATATGAATGTAAGCTTGACTCAAGACATGAACTGACCTGATGCTGCTTTTCAGAAGCAGACACTTTATGATCAAATTTATAATCCCATTAGACCCAAAAAACAATTTTGATACCATTTATGCTCATTAAATGTATCTACATGCTGCACTTGCCTCTATATGAACGTTTTCATTGTTAGTGGCTGGGTCCACAATTCACTTGCTGAATTCAAGCTGGATTCAAGTAACTAAATATTAACAGTGATACATTAGGTTTGTTTCTTTTTAAAGGAAGGCAATTAGTATGCTAAAATATGTAAAACCACTAGTGTAGTCCTTTAAATCTTAGTTATTACTGGGCTGTTTGTTACCTCTTTAACTGTGGATAAGTGAGACTGGGGTATTGATGGTGGTACTAGGTAATATTGGGGTACTATTAGGTAGTTTGGGGTACTATCAGTTAGTGTGGGTACTATCAGGTCAGGTTGTATTATTGTTCTCAGTGCTTCAGTCTCTTCTTCAATCTGTGTGGTAGATAAAAAAAAATAATAATAATACAAGCATTCTCTATGTTTTGTGCTCTGGCCCATGTACACTACCGTGGTATTGGTTGATTGTAAAATACAGTACGTTATTGAAGTAAATGGAACCTGTGTGTGATGCTGTCTAGGGTCTGGTTTGTCCTGTACTACTGAAAATAATAAAAAAAAAAAATCAATATTAATAATGATTATTTATTAACTAGAATGCACTCTTTGTTGGAAATACTTTGTTTGACCACTCTTAAAGGGGCTGTCGACACCGAAATCAAAGTTATGTGTGATCATGCTGTCGTTTTGTTAGACTGAGATAATAAAAGGTGATGATATGTAGTGACGCTGGTGCCATCAGTTGTGTGGTCTCCAGTATGAAACATTGCATGGATGTTACGATATCTCCCCCCATAATATTGATAATAAAAATCAAATCCCCATCGACCAACAAACAAGTAAACATTGATTTTGTAGCGTGCTCCCCCTTTAACATGTTTCTTCCTGTTCTGAAGGTGTTTGACCTCTTCAGTGTGAAAACGCTGTGTACAGAGATGTGTGTCACTGTCTATTACCTGAATGTCTCTGGACTGCAGTCTGACCGTCACTCCAATAAAAGAGAAAACATGTTTTGGACTGCCTGTTTCTGTTCCTGACTTTAATGTGACAATTAGTATCATACCATGTATCAAGAGAACCATCACCTCAATTATTTGCAGCTCCAATCTGTATTACTGAGTTTATTTACCTCCTTTTTGGCTTATTGTGTAGTTCTCTGGCTGCATCTATGAACGTGTTCCCAAACATTTCTCTCACTCAGAGACAAAGACGCACACACACCTCTAACAAAGATACAAAAACGCACAGTGCTGACAGAAACAGCTTTATTAAAGCCAGACAGAAAAGAGGAAGCTGCTGTATGATGTACACATTCATTCAGACACACTCGCAAACACAAGAAGGACGCACACCCAGGTGGGCAGCAGTGCCAGCTGAAGGTCCTGAGAGAGAAGACGAACAGATAGTGTACTAGATGTAACCAGCCCTCTCTAACAAACTGAGCGAACAGTGTGTCAAAGCTGGAATTCTAACAGAGGCAGAGTGCTGAGTGTGTGTCAGAGTCAGGATGACGGTGTTTTTTTAGTGTTAGATGCATTATGATCCCTCTAGGAATTTCTCCATGATAACTCATAACAAAAACATTCACCAATAAAATAAATGGATTTTTTTTTTTTTTTTTTTAAAAAAGGAGTGATTATGATCATTTTCAACAGGACACCATTTCAGTTTTAGTTCCATTGCGTTTCAGACCGTGGCACTGATCAATCACTCCATTAAAGTCACCAAAACAGTCAAACCCAGTGGTCAGTCATGAGAACAGAATTTTTTTTTTTAAGTCAAAGATTCAATCTGTGAACCAAAATTTGTTGCAATTTGCCAAAGCAGCTTACATCCTGTCACTCCCACTCATAACAATTAACAGGCCTTTTTTTTTTTTTTTTGCATACAGCAATGAACATTTAAAAGCAATTAAAGAGCTACACTTAAATAAATATGGTGCTGAATAGTTGAACTAAACATGTTTGTGTTTATTTTGTTATTTAACCAAGCAGCCCCGCTGGGGAATCATACATAATCAACTTTGACAAAATACATTTTGTCATCTCCTGTTAAAGTGAAAACACAGAGCAAGGTAAAAAAATGTAAATCATGATCTTGTATTAGGCAGCAATGCATTCAAGCATAGCCTTATCTCGTCTCTCCTCTTCATTAAATAAATTGTTAGCCCTGGTTGGACCAGTGCCAGCTGGAGAAGTCCTCCAAGGATGTGTTGATGTGGAGTTAAACTGTGAAACCATTCACACAAACTTACCAACAGAAGTAAAATCACCATAAACCATCTTTATTCCAATTCTTTATGAGATATTATCCCCAAACTCCACTGGGATGTGCTCCCACAGCAAACAGGCTGCTGTTTCCACACTGGCTGCTGCACGACTATAACAGGGCTGCAGGAGGCAACTGAAAATTCACCCCATGGTGGCAAATGGAGCAGAATGAGAAAACACTAGGGGCTAGCTGATGATACGGCTAATTGACTGCAAGGAAGGGAACTCGTCGCTGTCCCTGATGTGCAGGGTCTTGTGGGAATTGAAGTCTTTGGGGGCCAGTACCTGTCTGCAAATGGGGCACACCTGACAGTCCAGCTCAGCTGCTGTGTTAGCCGCTGTGGTCGGCGTCTGCCAGGCATTCTTCTTGTTCTTGTTTTTCTTTCCTCCTCCAGTGCCCGACTGCTTCTCCAACGCCTTGCAGTCTGCGTGGGCAGTCAGGAGCTCCTGCTGCTTGCTGGTGTCCGGCAAGAGCACCAGCAGCTCATTGAAGATGCGGTTGAAGTTGTCTCCGAGCAGGTCCTTACAGCTGTGGTGGTACTGGGCTGCTGATATCACACTCTGGGAACAAAGAGGAAGCCATCAAGCCATCAACACAGAACTGTATTATAATATTATTTTTTTTGCCTCCACATTAATTGCATCAGGAGTAAAATGTATGATAAACGATGGGAACACATATTCCTCAAGATCATTTTTTCCATTAAGTGCCGAGTACCTGTCTGAACTGTGCAGAGTAGTTCCTGAACTCGTTGAACTTTGACTCATCGTTGTGAAGGTACTTTCTAATGGACTGGATCAGCTCCAAGTTCCTCTGATGGAAGTCGTCCGGTACCAGGTAACCACTGCTTGACACCTTAGGGGGGCTGGGGAAAAAAAAAAAAAAAAATGCATTCAACTACTAAGTACCTGACAAGGCCAACATGAATAAATCAAAAGGAGATCATGTATAAAAAAAAAGGGAGATCATCTCACAGGTTGACTGCAGAGGGAGGAGGCTCCAACACATTGCTGTTGAGGGGGATCCCGGTGAATCCTGGGGGAGGTTTGGGGGCTGAGATTCCCAGGCCGGGTGGAGGAGGGGGCAGAGCAGGGGACTGGGCGGGGGCAGAGGCTTTCAGTGGGAAGGAGCTCTTGAAGCCTGAAATATAAAGACAGAGCTGAAACGCCACCAAAAAAACTGACCTATGAGCAAAGTAGTTGTTGATTGATTTTCTTTCAATCAACTGATTGATTATTTAATCCTGGAGATAATTTGAGGCAGCCATCGACACAGCTGACAGTGGCATTCAAGCAGCTGTTGATTTAGCAAATACAGACCTCTATAAGCCTAAATATTGACCAAACATGGCACACAAGTGAGAAGGGAAATTAGCCATCAAGATTTCCATCTGCTTTGGAAATTCTTATTGACTTTGTATTTTAAAAAGATAAATTGGAGCATTTCCAACTCACTTCCAGAAAGTCAGTCTGATTAGTTTGTTAAAGAGACTGCACCTAGCAACCATTAAAGCAGGTACACAGTCAGCTCCCAATAACAGTAACTGTCAAGACCAATGGCAACATACACTCAATGTTAGTCAGAGATGAACAGAAGCCCCATGTGAAAGATGTGATTCATGATCAACAGCGAAAAAAAATAAAAATAGAGCTGCACCGACAAGTAGACTAGTTGATCAAAATAAAATTCTTTACCTACTATTTTGATAATCAGACTTATCATATTGTCATTCATGATAGTAAAGAGTGAGTCTTTAATTGCTTGTCTGTTGGGACAAAAGAAGCCACCAGAAGACTTCATGTTGGGCTCTGACAAAATGTGATGAGCATTTAAAAAAAAAACTTTGGGATAGTTTGACTAAATCGATTAATTGTGAAAATAACCAGCACTTAAACAATGACACTAATCGATAGTTGCAGCCCTGGTAGAAAATAGTGAAAAAAAGAAAATGTTAAAAAGATGATAAGTTATCATCCTGCGGTGCTGTACCTGGTGGTGGGTTCTTGGTCATGAGCGCAGGGAACTCTTCTTCCTGTTCAAGAGGGGGGTCTGTGTTGGGATGAGGGGCTACTGTGGCTGCCTTCTTAATGACAGGTGGTGACTCCTCAGGGTGGCCATTCGCCAATACACTCATTGCTGCCGACGTCACACCACCAGAAACAGGTTTGCTCCGAGTTTTCTCAGGAACGTTCTCCTTCTGTGCTGCTGTTTCCACTGAGACTGCACTCACACTTTGCGTCATCCCTGACGCTGAAGACACAGATGTAGAGGGAGCAGCTGTGTTCTTCTGCTGTTTTTTCTTCTTGCTGGCCTTAGAGGTAGGAGGATCAGGGTTGGGGGTTGGGTTTGGAGGGTTGGGGGTCACAGGAGGGGGTTTGCTGTTGCCTCCTTTAACGGTGAGCAGCGAGGAGATGTCCAACATGGTTGGCACTGAGCGGAACTCCTGCTGCGTCAGTCCTCCGATCTCATCATCAGAGGAAGGAGGAGACCGGGTTAATGTTGCTTTCCCGTTCTCCCCTACTTTCTTCTTCCGACGTGAGGATGAAGATGATGAGGAGGAGAGGGGCTGAGGGCCAGAGGATGCAGATGAGAGTGGAGGAGGAGGTCGGGAGGAAGAAGGGGGTTGCGTGGCAGGTTTAGCTACAGTTGCATGGCTGGACCAGGCGGAGTTGCTGCGAGCTGCGGTTTTGAAGGGCCGTATTTTGGACACAAGAGCGGGGAAATCCTCGTCATGGAAAGAGGAACTCTTCTTAGGTTGGGCAGAGTAAGCTGGGGTCATAGGGGATGACACAGCAACAGCTGAGAGGCTGGGGAAGTCGTCTTCCTTTAAAGCTGCACGGGCTGTTGTTACCACTGGAGGAGCTGGCTTTACACTGGAGAGAGACAAAAACAGACGCAGAAATTAAACATTTCAGCACAACGTGGTGTATGATAAGGATTTCAGTCTGTAGTGTGTGAAAAAAGTTACATGGATGTAGCAGCTGTGGCCCCTAAAACTGGAAAGTCATCTTCTTCTGGACTGCTCTTCATTGTTCTTACTGTAAAAGCAAAGACAAGAAGTATATGTGAGCACAGTGAGAGACTTCCTGCTTGTGAATACTTCAGCCTACAACTACTTAGCCATTACAGCTGAATAACTGACATCAAAGGCTAAGTCGACATGCAAACTAATATTCAGAATCGGATACTGGTCATGTAAACAGCTTATACCAATTTGGATGTTCCTAATTAAACCTTATTTAATTTATAGCTTTCTTTTTCACCAGGAGGTTTGCTTGTTGGTTTGATTTGTCCCGTCCTGTGTCTGGGCTCTTCTGGTTCTGTTCTCTCCATTCTCTCCGTCCTCTCCATTCTCTCCATCCTCTCCGTCCTGTCCATCCTCTCCGTCCTGTCCATCCTCTCCGTCCTGTCCATCCTCTCCGTCCTCTCTGTCCTCTCCTTCCTCTCCGTCCTCTCCTCGCGGCAGTGTTTGGGAGCATTCCTCTCCTGCGCCGCAGCCCTCTCCTCCTGTCTATGCATCGCTAAGGATGCCCTCATAGCAGCTGCCACCTCTCTGTCCTCTTCCTCACTGCATGGACAAAGCACACGTGCACTCAAAAAGCAAGAAGAAAAACAAACACATAACTAAATGCACCATGACTGAGAACATATTGTGTGGTGAAGCCTTTGCGGACTGCCAGGTGTTACACATCCATGCAGGCTCAGCTCCATTCTCACTCATCAACAATCGCTCTGGATGCTCAACAGTCCAGTTACCAGGGTCATGATAGCGTCCACATCTAGGGCTGTAATTAACCAAAGAAATCCTTGGTCGACCGAAGCCGTGAAATTTCGACTAAAAATCGACTAATCGGGGCGACTCTTGGTAGCCTTCCGCTTAATTAATTAAAAATAAACATAAAGACTAGTTGTCTATTTGCTTTAGATTAAATTGTTTTTTACCCTATTATTTTGCACTGAAATTAATGAATTAAAATGAGTGAATTAATAAACACACTTGAGTCTGCCGGCTCTGACAGTGTTGTGCATCACGTGCATCTGCGCAACATCATAGCCCATGATTTCGAAAATATACTATGTCAACTAGTGATATCAGCACAAGAACTGTTGAGGAATATTTAGACAATTGTTTTTGTCATGTTATAATAATTGACATACACTATCATTTCGCTCTTGCACAGAATGAGACTGAACACAGGAGCTCAGCTTCGTGGCTGAGACACAAACTATTACGGATTCTGCCGTTGCGGGTGAGTGCGCCTGCAGTTATAAAACGATTATTAGACTAAAACATTGAAATATTCTGATTGCAAATTCTGATATGTTCATATACTTAAAACGGGCGGAGCAACCTAACGCAGACAAGTCAGCTTACCAGTTTTTAGGTGATATGCCATGTTTGTAGTCGAGCTGTTGTTTGGAAACTTTGCATTCGACTTTTTTTCTATTTTCTATTTTTATAAAATGCAGCCACACTGCTGATGTCTTTGAGATGGTAGAATAGGAATGACTGTAAATGAAACGCTTAAAAATAAATAAATATTTAACAAACCACCGGACCTGGTATGTTCTTCAATCTGTTTGTCTATAGTGGGTTGGGCTAATCCAGAATAGTGAAAACAAGGGGGGTGTTCTGAAGACACACTGTTACCTGTGAAACGGGTGCTCTGAAAACACCCCCATTAGCCCTTGGTACTTTCACACTGCCATAGCAGCATGTAATTAACATGCCAAAAATCGACCAATCAGAATTTTGGTCGAGCCAGAACGTATCGACCAATTAATCGACCATTCGACTAGGAGATTACAGGCCCATCCACATCTTTGTGATTCCTGCCGAGTTTATGCATGTTGCTGGTGCTACAATCCAGTCAACTTATTTAGACTCACCGGGAGTACCTCCAGCTCTTCTGTCCCCCCTGAGGCCTTCCTCCTCTCCCTCCTCCTCCTCGATTGTGACGCTGCTCCTCATAGTCCTCACCTGTTAACACACCTAAAAGGACACATGCACATATTTTATTCCCATTCATGGCATTCAAACTTCAGTTATATCAACAATACTCTTCTCAACACTCTAAACACACAAAAATAACCATCTCACCCACCTTCATTTCTTCTTTGTTGTCGCGGGGCATAGTTAAACTGTAGGTCGATGTGGCGGTTCTGCCGGGCCTCAGCCCGGTTCTTGCTATGTGCTGCAGCCTTGTGGGCCTTGTAGTCGATCTCAGTGCGGAATGCATGGGTGAACTGTTCTGTGGCACAGCGGCCTTCCTCACACAGATAGTGGCTCTCTCTGAAGTGCTCGCTCAGGTACTGATAATCACTGTTGATAGCAAAGTTAAAAATAACAATACAACATTATTTTATTTTATTATATTATACAACAAAAAAAGATTTAACATTTTTAAAATGTGAGGCTTCTGTGCACATTTGAACTACTTAAACACACCTGTAGTATTCCTGGGAACCGTCAGCATCACAGAAATGGCAGAAGTAGTGGTCCCTGCGCAAGTGTTTAAGCAGCTCGTCGTTATCGAGGTATCGGTCATCACAGAACTTGCAGAGCGGGTGTCCTCTGTGGCTTGTGTCATCTGGGTCTCCATGCGCTCGGTGGCGTGCCAGTTCCTTTCGGTTGTACCACTTGCGCTCATAGGAAAAGATCTGGTGGGAAAGGGAAAGTTTAAAGAACACGTCTCTGACAGCACTGGGATCTTGATCTTGTGTAATCTTTGGGGGGGGCACTCTTCAGCCAGCTTGCACACACAATATTCGTAATACTTCAAGAGAGAAATGAGCATCAGAAACAAATATCTTAGATACTAGTTGAACTAGCCCTCAAAATGTTCCAATAACCAGTTTCTAGTATTCTTTATAATCCTGTGCTCCTGTGTTTGGATGACCTAGATAGTCTTTCAGTCTAACGAGGAAAAACAAGATCCTTCAATAAATACACACTGACTGCAAAGAGAAACATAAATAGCTGCAAAAAACCTTCTGCTGAGAATTAGACGGAGCAATATTTACAAGTGATTCTGAAATTGTAAAATAACTTTCTTTCCTGGTGTTGCTGATACTCAATTCACATTGTAGTATATAGTCAAGTACCACTAAGAGGGATAATTCTTTGGTGACCTCAGGTGGTGGAAAAAGTAAACTGCATATCATGACCATAAGTATATCACAGTATTTTCAACATTAGAACAATGCTTTCTTATATGTGTCAACGATTGGCTTGCCCCTGGACCGGCTGGTTGGGTATGAGCATACCTTGAGATGCTTTGTGCAAAGCTTGCAACAGAAGAGCTCGTGTTGCTTCCTCATGTGATACTCCAGCTCCTCAAACTTGGAGAAGACCTTAGGGTCTGAACAGCGGAGGCACTCTGGCATCAGCAGGCGCCTGATAAGAAACACATACACAGGAAATTCAGTTACAGCAGACAACCAAAATAAATGAGCTCTTGGTTACATGGAGAAATTGGTCCTTTCACTGTATGCAATTGCCTTTATTACTGTTAGTGGTAAAAGATATATACATTAATGATCATTTTCGTATAGTTACCAATAAGGTTCTGATAAATGCTCTCTTGTTGAAGCAAATGATCCTACAAGTGACAGCACGATGTCTACTCCCTGCATCTGTACCCTTACCTGTGGCCATTAAACTGTACAACTCCTCCCTCTGATGATCGGAATCATTTGGCTATTTATAAAACAAAACGAACAATGCAACTGCTCATTCTTATTTCATTTATAACGCTACAGCCATTTCATTGTATATTGTACATATTTCCAGATCGTCTACTTTACCATTTTATTATTTATTTTTATTTTATTGTCTACTTTAATATTTTATTTTATTTTATTTTATTCATTGTCTATTTGGTATTTTGTCTATATCTTTGTCTCTTGTTTCCATTCATGCTATATTTCTATTTGTAATTTGCACGGGCATTGGAACGAAAGCAATTTCCCCCCCGGGGATCAATAAAGTTTTCTGAATCTGAATCTGCTATATATTTGCACAAACAACACAAATACCCACAGAAGAAGTAGCAAAACTGGCATGTACACATTGCCTGTTAACATCATTGTCAGGGGTTTGGTCTGGTGGAGTGTTTTCTCATTGTGTGTACATGTGTAGATTTGACCCCTTACATTCAGTACAAGTCAACTTTGTTTGGAGACAAAGATGCATTGCTCTCCCGAGTATAATAGATGGAAAAATTCAAGGCAATCAGGTTTTTTTTTTTTTTTTTTCAAACCAGAAGTCTTGCCATGTTAAGCAGGTTTTTCTTAATCTATAAACCTGATTGAGGCTACTTTTCAAGGGCCTTGTAGCATAAAATTATCAGACACATCCAAATGTTACCAGCATGTTAGTGGTGGACAAGTCTCCACTTTTTTTTCTAGTTAAACAGTTTAAATCATGAACAGGCTATGGATGACACAGTCATAATGAAAGGAGAATGGAAGAGAGAAGTACCTGTACTCTGCATAGATCTTCTCGTTACTGAAATAGATATCATGCTTCTTCTCACAGGGGAACTGCTGGTAGGGCAGACAGGAGAAGGCCTCCAGTTTTTTTACGAACACCACCTGAGAACAACAAGACAGTCAGAATGGAAGAGGTGCTGATCATTTTATGCCACACACACACACACAAATATTCTGAAGCAGTTCTTGTTATGATAAAGAGTTTGGTCTAAATGATCTTCTACGGGAGGTAGAAATGCTGCTGCTGACATACAGTCACCACTGCTCACATAGATCTTATGTAATGTGGTGGGACACCTCTACCTTATGAAACCCACCAGTAGATAAAGTTATACATACATACAGTATATATGAATTAAGCAGTTCAAAACATTGTGTTAACAACAACATCTAGCTGTAATATTAACTGACAATGAACTTACTTAAAAAGGGGAACGCTGGGCCATTATTGGTATCATACTGTCCAGTTGAGTCTAGTCCATAGCTAACTAGATACCTGTGCTACCTGTTAGGCCCGATTTCCACAAGGCAGGATTGACCGACAGACATTTAAATAAACATACATCGGAGTGATACCAACTTGGAAGCCAACGTCACAGACCCCCCGATGGACCACTCCAACGTGCTCACGCTGGTTAGTTTGAGAGGTGACAGCTGACATGCTCAGCTTAAAATGCACCGACAATTTACTGTAAGACAAATTCACTGTCACATTGAGTAAAATGAGTAAATCATGCTGCACTAGTACAGTGCCCACTGCCCATTTGCGGAAGCAAAACTCAAACTGACTTCAGAGGCGCTAACTAGCTAGCTTATATTGACAGACTTGCTAATGGCGTGAGCCACCTCACGAGACAAAAGTAGTTGCTAGACATCGTAGGTGGCTATGTCGTATTCACCAGCAGTGTTTTTCATTCATTATGAACCCAGCTAAGAGTGTATTATACAAATATCTGCTGGTTGTTCTACAATAAGCCCCCCCCAGCAGAACGATGCGGCCTAGTTAGCACCACCAGGCGCCATCCCCGGGCCACAGTAGCGGAGGAAGGCCCACCTTGTCGAGCTCCTCGCGGCAGACGGCGCAGTATTTCTGGTCGCACAGCACCCTCATTTTGGTAGAGCAGCGGTAACAAACCGGGTGGTCGCATTTTCCCAAGGCGAAGATATCGACCTCCTGGCAGCACAGGACACAGTGCTTCTCCGTTTCTTTTGTGGTTGCTGAATCCATTGCGGCGAAAAGGCACAAATTGATTTCAATACTATTTGTTATGAGGGCGAGCCTGCCACACAGCCGCTGAAGTGCTTACGTAATTATGAAAGTCTGAGCTACAGCCGCGTCACGTAACTGTCGTACCTCTGATCTGTATGCTGTGCGGATGGACAGCATACCTTCCGGTTGTGGGGATTTCACCTATCACTCATGTGTCTGTCAGCGCAGGCAATCATGACGGTTCCACGTGTGTCCCATGGTGTGTGTCCCGCACCGGGCTGAGCTGATGCAGATAAGAGCTGTTGCACTTTGGAAAATATTAACATGTGCCTCAAAGTCCTTTTTAAATATACATTGTATGGTGTTATTTGCAATCACATGGAGATCAAGAGAGTATAATAATTTAATGATTCCAAAAAGATCTATTTATAAAGTGTCAGCTCTTTGGATTTTTATCTGTGTTTTCTCATAAATACATAGACCAAAAGTAGAGGGAGAAATAATTTTTTTTAAAACATTTGCTGATGAAAAGATCATAATGTGAGTAAAGACCTTTGACCGAAGGATGTAAGCTCAGACTCAGCAAGAAACATTTCATTTGGTTTCATTTCTGTTCAAATGAAACTTAATACATCTTTTAATAATGCTCCTTTTTCAGTTCAGAGTCTGGTGATGTGTTGAGACCAGTAAATAACTGAGTGAAACAGTGACAGACTGAGGGTCAGCTGTTTCAACAGGAAGAAAATAGGTTTTCCTTGTACAGCTCTGTATGGTGGGTCATCTCTGACTGTTCTCAGTCTGCATCTGCACTAAGGCAGTGTTTATTGCTCAATTCCTATTTTGACAACCTGGAGATCACATGCTAATGTTAG
>OMLP01034175.1:0-13299 GCA_900302685.1 Spondyliosoma cantharus
CAGTTTGCAGCAGCACGGCTAAAATTAGCTTCATGCTCAGACTGAATGAGTGTGTGTGTGTGTGTGTGTGTGTGTGTGTGTGTGATTGCTTACCATCTCCACTTCAAATCTCATGAGGTCATCAGAATCCATTACAGACCTCATTAATCACATGCACGCACATGTGCACACGCACGCACGCACGCACACACACACACACACACACACACACACTGATAGTGACACCCTTTCATACATAGCCAAGGTGACAGGGGGCATTCGTGTGTGTGTGTGTGTGTGTGTGTGTGTGTGTGTGTGTGTGTGTGTGTGTGTGTGTGTGTGTGTGTGTGACCTTCAGCTGCGTCTGTCTGTCGTGTTAACACAACAACAGATCTCTACATTCATGTTATTAAAGATCTTTTTGTTCTGCAGGTTTCATTCTTATATTTAATCCCCAAAAACATGAAGTGGTGAAGCAGTTTCTTCCTTCATGAGGTGAAACTGAAAGCAAAACATTCAACACAACACTCAAGAGGAAGATGGTATCTGTAGTCATTTGATCACATCCTCTCATTACTAGAGGAGGAAGTCCACCATTACTTCTTTAACTCCAGTAAAGTAATAGATTACAGGCTCTGACATGTACTCAGAGTCTCAGAGTAAAAAGTCTCCCTCTGAAGGACGTTTGTGGTCAAAGCTAACTGAAGCTCACGTCATATTAATAGAATTCAAAGACTATTAAAGTTAAAGGTAGAATCAGTAGGATTTGTCCCAGCTGTTCCTGAACGCACCACAAAGACAGTTGATTGTTGAGTCTCATTCCCAGGACGTCAAATAGACACATGTTGGGTTGGTAAAGCGTCCCGAGCAGCAACAAAGAGAGAAAATAAGAAACTCTCTGCAGATACGAGACACTAACACGCCTTTTCTCCACATTCCAGCCTCCCTCTCTGTCTGTTCACGTCTTCTCTAGTCTTTTACGTCTTTGTCTTGTCTCGCTGCGTCTGCCGTGCGTGATGTTGGGAAGGCGCCGTGCAAAATAATCCATAATACGAGATAATAACGAGCCTGTTCTGAAGCTGTGAGGAGGAGAAAGTTCAGATATTTGAGTTCAGATTCAGTAAAGTAGATAAGTAGAATAAAAACGAGACCTGCTGCACTGAGACCAGCAGCTGAGTTGTTTTCCAGCTGACACAGTTTACTCTCGACGCGATCGAGCTGCTAATTAGCAACGAGGCAGCGAGTCGTCTCCTCACAATGAACTCTGACAGGGAAACACTGGCCTGTCACCTCCGTCACCTCCCTCCATTGTGACACAGTGACTTTAACGTGGTGGACGCTCATCGTTAACTTCTCATCAGTCTCCATTATCTCTGTTGTGTTTTCAAGCTGCCTCCTCACAGCAGCTTTCACTCGTCTCACTCATTGTTACCGAAGAGAAAAACAACTTCAGAGGTGAGGAGAGAGAGTGAAGAGAAGCCTCCACTTGAGTACGATGACTTTAATTCACTCAACGCTCGCAAATAAAACAGCGAGAGCCGCAGTGTGTGTGAAACTAAATGATCAAACTCTCCAGGTTGAAGTCTGGTCCATTAATACCGACACATTTTCATTTCAAAGAGCAGAAATTAAATACTAGCGTGGCGGCTGTGTGGTCACTTCATGCTCAGTGTTAACGGCCGCCGAGGCTCTGGGGACGTAAAACAAACAGCTTTTGTCTGAGTGGCCTCTGACACTCGAGTGTTTGTGCGATGGTTTTATCTTATGTTGCGATGAGCGACAGCCACTGAAGGTGCGGTCTATATTATGGTTTTGGATTAAAGATTAAAGCCCATGAACAGGCCTAATCCCGCTCTTCAGTGCGGCTCAGCAGCCGGCGGCGCTGATCCACCATCAGCTTCCTGCCTAATGTTTTATCACCAGAGGCCAAATAATAAACCTGTTGCGGAGCAGAAGCCCTTCACGCAATAAAGACAGATAAATACAGGAAATCAAAAACAAATTTGGATAAGTCTGATCAAGGCTGAGTATCGAACGCTGACTGAACTGCATCGATACTATCGAGTATCGAAACATATCTCGTCATTCAATACTTCATCTGAATATCTACAGAGATAATCTCATCAGCGTCAGCGAGCCAGTAAGCATATATTTATTTATTTTACAATTAACACGCGGAATGATGAAGGCGCTGGACGTGGTATAACAAATTGTGAACCATACTTCAGTGTTTCATTAAACATTTCCTCTTTTTACAAAATTAACAGAAACGATTGACAACCATCAGAATTAACGTTACACTAAATTTAACTTCTAAACTAAACTTAAAATAAATCAGGTGTGAATCTGAATCAAACACTCAGACGAAGCTTGTTTACAACACTGAATGGAAACACTATTGCCAACGTAATGGGTTTCAATTAAATGGTAATAAAATGGTACCGTCTATGGGGCTGCTATCAGAAGGTCGCTGGTTCGATTCCCCTACCGAACCCAAAACTGCTCCTGATGTGCTGGTCGGCACCTTGTATGGCAGCGACCACCATCAGTGTATGAATGTATTAATTACTGTAAGTTGCTTTGGACAAAAACATCTGATAAATGTCCTAAAATGTAAAAATGTATCAGAAAAGGTTTTGTTCAGGAACTGGTATCAGATCACAGTATCAGTACCTGTATTTGGGTCTCGACTGTACCAAACATTATTTCTAACCTGCCTGTCGTGTATTTCATGATCCCATAGAAGTCAACTTTCTGCCAAGTGTCACACAATGTTTGCCTGGAACAAAACAAACGTTTAAATTGAATATTTTGGAGCGTCTATGACGATCGTACGAGGGGTTGAAGCCCAACGTGTCTAAAAGCTTTAAACTTCTTCTAATCATGGTGGTTTTAACTCCTTCTTCAGGAGTCCTGACGCACCAAGCTCAGGTTTAACACTTGGACGACTCGTGCTGTCCATTCCTAGGTTGAGATGTCAACATGGACACAACAATTAAATGTTTTTTTTCCTCTTTTCTCCCAGAATCCACTGCAGATCTGCTGCTGTGGGGCGTCAGAGCTCACGCAGGCGGATCCAGAAGCAATTTAGCCCCGTCTTTATTCTGCGTAACAATACCGGCAGAGAAAACTAATTAGGTACATTTCACCCATTTCCATGTTAATGATTTGTTTGTTGCCATTGTGTGAGGAGACAATGAGCCGAGATGCTAATGGTGCAGTCCCAATAACAAAGTCCTAATGGGGGCCCCATTCACAGCCGTTAGCCCAGAGGCCGCCATGACTCAGCCCCACCTCCCTCCACCCTCTCCCTCGGGGACGGAGGTGTTCTCAGGCCGGGCTGAAGGTTTAGAGGAAAGCCAGGTTACTGTTTCTAACTCAGGAATCACAGATAGTAATAAAACAACTGATCCTTTCAGAGTCCTGCACACTTTCTCCCTGTGCTCCAGTAACAGCTGAGCAAACTGAGTAACTGGATGTTTGCAGGCTCAAATCTTTATGTGCCATGTGCTCAGTTTGTCTATATTAAAAAGATCAACAGATTAAATTAAGACAGGTTTGCTGGAGTGTTGGATTGTGAACACTAAACCAATACGACCGCCGTCTGTTTAATGTGATCTTTGCTCTGTACGATGAGTTACAGCATTTATTCTGTTATCCTGTTCGGTGAAGGGATCCGATTGTTACGTAAGGCTCACCACAACTATCTGTTATAAATGATAGTTTACCACTTTGAAATTAATTACATACTCTTAATTTTAATTCCTATTGATTGTAACGGATCTTATTTGCTTGTTGCCGATGTATCTTAACTCGGTTGTATAACTTTCTGCTACAACTGTCTTACAAAAGGCATTTATGTTGAAATTAAGTTTGTTATTCATCATATTATTGGTTGTTTGGACCTCGTGGCATCTAAATGAAAAGAGAATAAAAAAAAGGGGGGAATAACTGGTTAAACAGATCGTGAAGAGATGTCGCTGGGAGACCTTTAAAAATGACATTTGACAACAAATGTCTGATGTATAGAGCAGATTAGATTGTTTAAAGGTAACATAACGACGTAAAGTCTCAATATATTGATGCCAAGATCTTCACGATCGTCACATCGTAGCTAACTGGCTAGCTAACGTGTAACAGTCAGTACCACGTCTGTAGTCAGGAATAAAGTGCTTTACTGATCCCAAGAAATGATCAGCGGCAGCGTTCAGAGTTTATAAAGTTTCTCCTCACGTAACAACTCTTTCTCGCTCTCGTCACCTCCTCGCTGCCGCTGACTGTAACTGTAACTGTCTTGTTGGTGCTCAGCCGTCAGCTGTATCGCTAAACGTTCTGAAATTGTTGCAAATGACTCTTGACAATGATTTTAAAAAATAATATCCTCCAGCGTCTGTTTTCAGGTGAACTACAGTTATAATCAGTAACTCAAACACTTGTGTCCTGTTAAACATCCACGTGTGTGTGAACCTTTTAGACATCCTTCCTTTTTCAGTTTAATGTAAAAGCTGTTAACATATGTACATACTGTATACAAATACCATGTCGCCAGCAAGTCTGGGTTCGTGTTTACAACGGCTGTTTGCTCTTGTTATTTGGATTAAGTCAAGTTAAAGCTGCAGGTGATGAGCAGGGTCACACAGGTAGCTCTCCGACTGCAACGTGGATCTTATTCATCATGTGAACCAGGTGAAGGTTCAGCACCTCCGATCGCCTCGACTCAGAGCGGGTCAGCAGTGAAAATTATCTAACTCAACAATCCAACTCAAGGTGGTTGATGATCATGTTGGGAGCAGAGGTGTGTGAGATGTCTGCACACAGTAATCATAGAAAGAAGGACTTAAACAAAAGGTTGATTGATTGTTTTCTGCAGGTCCGTTTCCCCTATGAAATGAGACAACCGTGCATCATGACTCGACATCGATGGTGTTTACTTTACGACCTGACAATTCCAACATGGCGTCTTCCTCTGTGGCGATACCTCTCGTGTTACTTTGGCCAGAGATTGAAAAGCACGGCGCTCACAGATCATCCCATTCGCTTCAATACCGGCTGCTAACATTAGCAGAGCTTTATAGGTTTGATTCCACTGGACTTGTCTTTAGCCATTTTTATACTGGGCAGTAAGCCGACAATTGTCCGTCCTTTTTGCGTCCAGGTCCGCGGATTTAGACAGAATGCGGTAAACTGGGGGTCTGTTTTGGTCCACCAATATGACGCCTCGGAGGGTTCACTTATCTCGCCTCCATTGCTATCTAAATCTGAGACGTTCAATGTGGCGGCAATTAACTAGCTGTTTGGTTGCGTCCGCTTGTTGTGGAGCAGCAAGCTGCAAACGGTCGCTACTTTCAAATTAAAAGCCTCCTGCTAAGAACCCAGTTCTAAACTCCAATGGGGTGCAATGTGAAGCTCTTATTTTGAAGACAAATTCGTTGTTACTGTTCACTGCCCAACTTCCTGCTTCACATCACGTCACATGTTTACGTCGAACCCAGAGGAGGCCAAGTGGAGGCTTTTGGAATAGGAGGAATATTACACCTCCCTTTTAGAGAGACAAGGCGGCACATTGTCACCTTTACCTTGGAGCAAATGTGACGCCTTTTCTATCTAAAAAGGGCTTTTGTTACCTGCCGTCTCCGTTCTCCTACTGGGAGCAACGTCGTGACACAACTTTATTGTCCAGCTGAAGTCGGACAAACGACAATCAACATAAGCTGCAGACTCGATTATGCTCCATCTCTGCATCGAAGCAGAATCTTACACTTCTGCATCGCGATGCATCTTATGATCACACCTCTGTTCTTCTCAAAACAATTTAGGATCTCAGGGCCTCCAGAGACTTATATTATATCTGATTAGATGTTTTTTTGGTTGTTATTTTCTGTTTTAAATGAAGTCTCAGCTGCTTCAGCTGTTTAGCAGAATGCTGTAACTCTGTTTTACTGTGAAGCTCCAGAACTGTTCTGTGGACTATGAAACTGAATTTAGATTTTTGGGTGAACTGCTCCTTTAAGGTGCCAACAAAACTGATCCTCTTCTTATGGGTAGTACATAAAATAAATAAATACACAGTTTCATGCAGAAGTCGTCCATCCTGACCAAACACAGGAAGGCAGCGTTTCCCCTCTCAGCTCCTCTCTCGTTTGTCAGTTTTCAGCCTGTCAGGCATCGAGGTGTCAGCCTTGTTATAAAAGGCAGAGGCTGCGGAGCTAATAAGGTGCTAATCCCGAACACACACACTCACACACACACACACACACACACACACACACACACACCCTCCTCCACCCCACAGAGGCTGAACACACAGGGCGAGCTGCAGACACACACACACACACTGCGTGGCTTATCGCTGCTCTCCAGACAGCCGCCCCAGATCAGTCAACGCGGCGCGATCGATGCATCTGATAAGGAATTAAGACAGAAAATAAACTGTACGCGTTATCGGGGAACTCGGTACATGGCCTAATTATGATGCGGCGTGTGTGTGAGAGGATGATACGGCGGGACTGGAGTGGCGCGAGGCTGCAGGAGGGAGGGGATTCCTGTCGGAGCTGAGCGGGGACGGTTTCATCCTGGTGGCCCCCAAATGGCAGCGAGGGGGAGCAGTTTGAATGATGTGAACTACAATACCCAGAATTCCTGAGCGGTCCCGTCAGGAAATCTGTACACAGCACGTTCCCGCTTATTAAGTCAGCTGGGCTGTGATGTTTTATATGAAAGGAAAACAGAAGTGAGAACAGAGAACGCTGCAGTGCTGGAGAGGTTTCTGACGGCTTCGTCTAAAACTGAAGGCACAGCTCAGTGATTTCAGTCCAAAAATCAAGTCTCAAATCATTTGAAACAGGTCCAGATATATAAAGACTTTTAAAGCAAGTCCAAGTCAAGTCTCAGTACATGATCAGTCCGAGTCTCAAGTCATTGAAGACACGTCTATTTCTCAAGTGGATTAAAAGTACAGTTCAACACAAAATCTACTGCTCACGTGAAGGTTTGAATAACGGGTCATGGGTTCTGGAGAGAGACACTGCTGCTCAGTTTGATTCAAGTATATATTCTAGGCACCACAAGCTGAGTACCATCTAGTCTCTAGACTGGAGAGAAGGAAGGCCGATATATCTCCAGAACAATATCAAAAAAATCTAATTTTGGTCATGAAAATAAAATCGAGTCTTGAGGCCTCGAGTAGAAGTCCAGAACAATTTAATTCAGAGCTGTATGAGTGTTTTATCACGTAGCTGAGGACATTTATTGTCCGTACATGAATATCCAGAGTGTGAATATTTGATATTTAAAAAAGTCAAATTTTCTAAGTCTCAAGCGAGTCATGTGTCATGTCAAGTTACATTTTTGGGACTTTTTATAATTGTCATTGTGAACATTTGTTAATTTGATGCTTATTTACAGTTTAATTTATGATTTCAGCAGTAAAGCTGAAATTAATTTGACATTTATTTTTTTATTTTTTTGCTCCTGGTCATCTTGGTTACTACCCGAGTACCTCAGTGAGAAAGTACATTGGATGATTGTGTAACAAGTGATTTGCTTCCAGGACATCGTTCAGAGCTGATGCAGGAAATAGTGCGCAAAATAACGATACCAAGAACTGGACACAGTGAAACTAAATGTATGATAATTATCATATCTGTGCGATTAATTGGCCTTATTTATGATGTACGATCAATAACTCCACAAAAGCCTTTATATCTAATTTCCTGACATGCTCAGGAAGGTATGGATCCCTAATGTTTCCTCAATCACGGCGTAAGATCTGAGATATTTATTATCTTAGCTTATGTTCTTCACAGTTTCAGGCTTCCAGTTCCAATAAGGCTATCTTGTAATTTAACTGTGAGAATGATGGACTTCTGGACACGCATGTCTAAAATTAGTTGAAATACTTCATGCCTCTTCATTCTTGTGGTTTTGACTCCTGTACGATCATTTTAAGGCTCTGGTCTGATTGTTTAACATTTCACATCTGCCAATGATGCAGACATGAAATCCAAAACATAGACAGAACATTTGATCGTTAACATCACGCTGCTCCTGCTGTCTCATGTTTATTGTGAAACCCAAAACCGAGCATAGTTCTGATTCTGTTCTCCAAGCTGGTTTTTCCTTCTTGACTGTGGACTTGCTGCTTTGTTTTGGTCGATGCAGCGTCCACAGAGCAGCCTGTGAACGACAGACCCCGTCAGCACCTTGTTGAAAACGTGGGGGGATGCATCTCAAAGCGTTACTATATAATTTGTCCAAATATGTTATGTCCAGCCACGCAGCCATCACCCGCCACGAGGAAAAGGTCAAAGCGAGAAGCCAAATCGTTCCCATGTCCACGTCCAGCAGTTATCCCTGCGGTGTAGCGGACAGACAGGACGCTCGGCTCCGCCTGACGCTTCGATCGTCAGCTGAGTTGAGGGAGGCCGCCTGTCCGACCGACCGGACTCCAGCTCCGGGAGAGAAACCCCTTTGATCTGCCTTCAAACTGATTCATGAACACCAACTGATGGGGCGGCACGAAACACCCCGATGCCCAGCCTGCTCGGCCCCCAGGTCCCAGCTCAACTATGTGCTTTCATGTAGGGCAGATTCCTCAGCACAGCGAGGAGGAGGAGGGGGCGAGGCCTGCAGCTCAGAGCAACTTCGCTCTGGTTTCCTGCATTCGTCTCGTCTGCAGTGTTCAATCCTCTTCTTCTCCCTCGCTGTCTGCGTTCTCTTACATTTACCAACAACCTCCATCTGTCATCATGCTAATCACAGCTGGCCACAACTGTATCATCGAAGCTTCCACACTGTAACGTGCACAATGTGTGTTCTCAGTTCCCAGTCAGGTCTCATGCTTGGGTTGCCGTGTCCAGGTTTCTGATCACGGGAGCTTTTCATGCTTGTTTTTAGTGACTCGTGTTGCTCTCCACCATTTAGGAATCAAACTATCGCAGGATTTTTTTCCTGCTGGTGCGTTTGTGTCAAGATTCAACACGATTCAGTTGTAATTTTGATTTCTTGGCATTGAAGTGATTTCTGTGCAAACTGAGTGAAGTTTATATCATTAACTGAAGGATTTATCTCTGTGATCACAAGCAGTATGTTTACGTCTGCGTAAATGCATTTACTGGAAGTTCAGTCTGAATCCACGAGCAGCTCACCTATGATTTTTAGTAAAATGAACGTTCTTGTGAAGCCAGCAAACTGCCCCTCAACAAGGCCGTCCCATCTGAACTGTTGTAGTTTGTCTTTGATTCATCTGAAGATGTTAAATGCCTCACTGATGTATCGACATTACATCTCTCTCAGTGTTTCCTTTCACTTTTCTTTCAATCTTCAATCTCCGTGAATACATCAAACACCACTGATCTCATCTCTTGGCCACCATGGTGAACAGAGTACTCACAAAAGAAAAGAAGCCCATTGAACGAGCAAGGCATCACCAGACTCATCATAAGACGTCTGGAACCTCTCAGTTCATTTTTGTTTCCAGGGAGATGTTATCAACAAGCAGAAACCAAAACGTCTGTGGATGCAAGCGGATGGACCAACAGCTGATCAGAGCAGGTAGCACTGAGCTCGTTAACATGACGGCAGAACATATAAAGCACAGATGAAATGTAAGCTTGTTAGCTTCCACTGAATCTTAGTTTAGCACTATGAACAGCTGCTTTGTTCGTTCTGGTGTTGTTACGATGTCGTCAACTCACTCGCTCGTAGTTGTAGTTCAGGAAGTTACTCGTTAAACTGAAACAACTAAACTGCAGCCGTGTCCTTGTCTTGTAAAAGTCAGAGAAAACTTCAAATTAGGCCTCGTAGATCTGATATGAATGAAGATTCAGCTACTGGGTTACTTTACTCTTTCCACAAATGAGCTCAGAAACAGATTTTGGTGTGCTGATCTGACCTGAACCTCTCTCCCATCGATCCTCAGGCCCTGAATAGTGGTGACGCTCTACAGCAATGTTTGACCTTATACATGAAGGCATCACAATAAGGTTTCTGTGAAGGTATTACATTTACCATCAAGGAAAAGTTTTACCAACCAGCCTCGTTCTTTACAACGTCACATGCAACGTCAAATAAATAATGAACAACATCTGAAACATCGGTGGAAAGCTGCAAGTTACAAACTTTATACTCATATACTCGTCGTGCTAACGAGGCCTCTGGTGTGGTCGGAAACCTTTCAGCAGCTTTGTTATCCTGTCTTGAACTTCTGTATATTTTTAGAGACATATAGAAATCGATTATGATAAATCCCTCACTGGATGTTCTGTGATTATTCACCCATTTTGCTGGTTAAAAAAGAAGTTGTGTTAGTTGTGCTGCCCGTTACAAAATCTCCCAACACTGCATTTGTAAAGTTGATATGCAAAGTTGCCACTTCATATCAAGTTGCAAACTACAAGCTCTTCACAGGCACCTTTGAGTCTACAGAATGTGAGTGTTTGACACTCAATAGATAGATCTGGGTGGAGTATCACTTTAAGAAAAGCTTGCTTGACTGCCTTCGGAGAGTGCAGGAGGATAATAGGGTCCTGGGTGTGTTTGTTTGTGCCCTCGACCTGATCGGCATGTGATGAGCGGGGAGGTCTGCAGGCCTAATTGGCCTCTTTAAATGGAAAAATGTCCAGAGAGCATGACGCATCGATGAGTCGGCAGCACCCGGCCGCCCCTGCAGCTCCTTTTTTATCATCACTTTATGGAAACAAACCACTCCAATTAGCGGCAGAGCAGCCATGGAAATAATAATGACCGTAAATTGGATGGTCATTGGATGGATTTAAAAAGTTGGGAGTCAAACTATGTGACGTACTTAAAAAGTAATTTACATCCGTGGAGCTCTGCACTTTGTGGCTGTGGTGTTTATAATAACATCATAATAACATGAAAATATCGGTATGCAAATGTTTGTAGGAGGTTTAAGTTTATAAAACGTGGACGGAAAAGATAAATAAATACTTAAAACAAGAGTTAAAAAAGATGCGACTCCTCTAAAGTCTGAAAGTCTTGTAAAAGTGGTGTAACGTGACGTAGATGATCCAACAAAGTCTGAATCATCTAAGATACCTACTGACTGTGTTCGTTCAGCTGGTAACACAATATAAAACACGAACATATTTAAATTCAGCCCGGGTTACAAACCAGGGGGACGGGCTAATTAGCCACTTACAGCTTATTTTTAGCTCGCTGCTCGTTAGCTTAGCAAGTCCAAACAACATTTTCCAGGTGAAATTTAAGCTGAATCCAAATCTCCACCTCCACACCTGCAGACAGACAAACAGCCCTGAAGACTAAAAAAAAATAACATTTGCTTCCCTCTATAACCTTTACTTTACATATTTCTGTTAGAAAATAGACACGCTTCAATTTGACCAAAGTTGTATTTCAACATGATCTTTACTCAGTTAACAGTTATGAAACAGTACACATCGTATCATATACCACGAGGAGACGTACAAAACTCTACAGCATACTTGAACTAATAACCTAATGTGTTCCTCTGATATCAGCTTAAATCTGAGAACTGTCCTTCTCTATCACAGAAAGGAAAAACCCTAAACAATACCACTCTCGTGCTGTGTGAAGTCATTATTCACTGTACAGTATGTGAAAGTGTTATTGTTCTTTTAAGTGAAGTAATAATCCCAGAGGAGCTGCAGAGAAGCTGAAGCGCCTGGTTGTGTTTAAAGCGGAGTGAGGCAGCAGCTCAGAGGTCTGCAGGTGTCAATCTGTTTTGAAGCTGCTCGTCCAGAAAGACAAAAGCGTGGCTCTTTAAAAGAAGCAGACCAAAGGGACACGCCGACTCTTCAAAGGAGTTCCTGAGCCGTTCGCCTCCCTCCGACAGCGAGGTCACTGTCAACTCTGACGAGTCACCGCTCTGCCATTAAGTTCAGAGGAGGAGGAGGAGGAGGAGGAGGAGGGGGAGGAGAGAGTTTCTGGAGGTGGTGGAGGGGCGCTGTGGCTGTCGTCGGTGAAAATCAAACAGAGCCCAATTAAACTGATTCTAACATGCCAGTGATCACGAGGAGGAGGCTCACCTGGACTCTCCTCACTTGGACAACATGCCTCTGCCTCCGTGACTCCTTGGACGCTAATTGCTCGGACCAGAGAAGCTTTGGGAATGTGCCGCTTCGATGTGCTAACGGCCTGTTGAGGAGCTGCGGCTCACACAACAATTCAAACTCACTTCATTATTTATCTTTTGACTGAGGAAGTCTGAGACTCTGTAGATATTAAACTGGTGTACTCTGACAAGTTTCCTCAGCAGATACGAAGATGTTTTCTGATACACATTTCTGATATCAACCATATTAAAAACAGCGAAGCCAATACTGAAGTGTCTTGAACCTGCATTCTTTCCACTCCACCGGTTTCAATCAGAAGTCTGACTATAAGTAAGCTCATGAGATAATCACTCTACTTCTCACTTGATTCAAAACCTCAGTAAACAGTTTCCTGATCAGTTTTTGGTCTCAAACATTAGTTTCAAGTCTTCTTCAACACAGCTTGATGTTCACTTTCTAAATTGTGGTTCCATTTAGACCATGTCCACATGTACCAAAACGATCTGTTTCTTCTCCGTCTTCAGTTTCAAGAATATTTATGTCCAAACGGATCCACTGTGAACGACTCAACACGCTGTAGTTTATATTCCAGGCCGATAGGTGGAGCTTGAAATTGGAAAAACAGAGAAGAAGAGACGGAGCATGCTCATAAAGCTTGTGGCTGTTTACAAACAGGCAGTAGAAGAAGAAACCGAACACAAGAAGAAGAAGAAAATGAAAATGTCTAGTGCAAGGAAACCAGAATGGTTTGTGTGGAGCGATAATGAGGTGGAACTGCTGCTGCGACTCACACTCGACTACAAGGAGAGGAAGCTGCAAGAAACACCAACACAAGCACGTAGTCCGCCATTGTTGTTGTTGTTGTTATGAGACGTCGCGGGGTTCAGAGGTCGAAGGCTAGAGGTGGAGGGGTGGGGCGATGGAGTCATCCATACCATAAGTATGAGGATTCACCGTCGACACGAGAACCAGAGGGCGGAGTTTTCTGATGTTTCCACCCTGAGACCAGGTTTCAAAAAAGTGTGTTTACAGGATCCATGTGGACGATCGGACAGAACCATGCAGAACATGTGAGGTTACAGTAAAGAGGGTTTCCATGTGGACGATCAGACAGAACCATGCAGAACATGTGAGGTTACAGTAAAGAGTGTTTCCATGTGGACGATCAGACAGAACCATGCAGAACATGTGAGGTTACAGTAAAGAGAGTTTCCATGTGGACGAGGCCTAAAACTTGACAATAGATGACTATGATGAGTTTCTG
>OMLP01034183.1:0-11254 GCA_900302685.1 Spondyliosoma cantharus
AAGTCATCCTCTCCTCCTGATGATATAAAGTCCTCCTCTCCTCCTGATGATATAAAGTCATCCTCTCCTCCTCCTGATGATATAAAGTCATCCTCTCCTCCTGATGATATAAAGTCATCCTCTCCTCCTGATGATATAAAGTCCTCCTCTCCTCCTGATGATATAAAGTCCTCCTCTCCTCCTGATGATATAAAGTCATCCTCTCCTCCTCCTGATGATATAAAGTCGTCCTCTCCTCCTGATGATATAAAGTCATCCTCTCCTCCTGATGATACAAAGTCAGGTGAAGTGTCGTAGTCTAAAAAGTCTAAAAAATATTTCTGGAGCTTCACAGTAAAACAGCATTGCAGCGTTCTGCTAAACAACTAAAGAAGTTGGAGACTTGATTTAAAATGTAAAAACAACAACATAAATTGCTCCGATCAGCTCAGCTGATGTCCGAGTCTCCTCTAGGTATCCCAAATTGATTTGAAAGTTTAAAACCGTTAGCTGCGCAGCTAACAGTGTTAGCCAAAGAAAAGCGTGTCTGGTGTGATCCACGTCTCCAGAAACCCGTAACTGAGTTAAAAAGATGTTATTTACACCCTCGATGCCTGGACGAGTTTGTGCAACTGCTTCAGACAGGGTGCATGCAAACGCTTTTATCTCAGAGGTACATTCCAGATTTGAGCCTTTAAAAGGTTGTAAACAACATAATTTCAAATTTTCACTGAATTTTCATTTTTGGGTGAACTGTTCCTCTAACTGTCCATACATCCTTACTCAGGAAAATTAATGTCAAACATTTAAAAGATATCATAGCAACCAGCCGATGAACACATGATACAGTCTAAGGCCTGACCGACGTGGACCTGGACCTTATGTTGAGGTAATTTCTCCAAACCATTGTTTTAAAAGTCGAAAATGTACTTTCGGTTTGTGTTTGAGATGCTGATAAAGACCTTTAAAATTAAATATCACTAACAATATCAGCATTTCTGCCATTATGACTGGCGCAGTAGCTTGTTCTTATTTTGCCCAGTGAACGTAGAATTAATGTATTTGTATTAATGATCAATAATTTGTTAATACTTGATCTAATCATAATAAGTCATTAATCAGGAATATTTTAGTACCTCTTGTTTGTCTGCTGCTCACTGGACTGAGACTCCAGCTGTGATGACTCAGCTCTGACTTCAGCAATGATGACTTTAGAATTAAACATCAATGACTTGTTAAACAGAATTTAATCAGGATTCAATCAGCTTCACGGCTTTAATGTGCTGGTTAATGATATAGATCAACATGTAATCAGAAGCTTTAACATTAAATGGATAGAGGCTCAGTTCACACAAACTGTAAGGGAAAAAGATGTGATGAGGTTTTCGTTTTAGTAAAAGGTTTCACGATAACAAAAATCAAATGTCGCCAACACCTCGATATCGATACTGCAAGAATATAGTCGGGATGAGTTTTGGTACTTTTTAGAAATACTAATAATCCCAGTGCTTCAAGCTTCAAGTCTGGACCGCTAACTGCATGGCTAATTGAGCTAACTCAGCTCACTGCAGCTGAAGTTAGCAGCAGTTAGCAGTTAGGCTACTCTAGTGATACGCTGGCCCCTGTTCATTTTAAGTCAGACTTAGAAAGGTGCAACTTTATTATGCTTTAAGATATGAAACTACAGCAATGAACAATTACATTTTAAAACTTCAACAGCAACATCTATGTAACTCAGAATACATGCACCCCAGTGGGAGGATTCATTATGGTGTATTTATGTATTTGTTTTCATTTTTGTGTGCAGCTTTTCTAATTCCTCCATCTCTAAAATTGACAGTGTAGATTATTCAAAGTGGACAGATGCAGTGAGATCTGGAAAATGTTGCAGTCTGATTTCAGTCTTTGTGATTGTTGGATGGTTTCTGGTGTCCACATGTGGCAGCAGTCACCACCTGACCTGGGCAGCATGGAGAGATGTCTGGGCAGAGCACCTCACATTTTCAGGGTGGGGTTTTAAAAGAGCTGCATCAAGCTGGAGACAATCCAATACAGAGGAAACAGGAAGTTCTCTGGGTTTCTCTTCAAAATAGAGCTCAGAGGTGTGTCTTAGGGACAAAGCATGGCAACAACAAAGTAGATGATAGTAAGGAATATATAATAGAGCCATCGTTATGAATTTAAGAGTAATACAAGACAGTTTTAATCATGAAAAAATATATATATATTTTCCATTCTCTCCTTTGTTATGCTTTCTGATACTTGTGCTGATGGAACTGTTTGGACTGGATCGTGCAAAGTTCAGTCTAAGTTTGTCTGATGATTAATGATGCAGGTATTTTATCTGTCGTGCAGCGGCATGTTTTGTACAACGCTGACCTAAATATTTATGTTTCTCTCTAGTGTTGCCTGCTCTATGGGCCCATGAATGTATTGTTGACCCGGATACTACGGCACCGCTGAGCTTTGTTTCCAATCCTGCCCAGTGGACACTTGCAGTACTGCAGCGAATAATTCCCCCTTTGGCCACTAAAGCATTTTCCCCATAGAGCACCAACACCAGGCTTTTAAACTCTGTGTGGGAGTGTCCTTACACTGTGTGGGAGTGTCCTTACATTGTGTGGGAGTGTCCTTACAGAGTGGTTAGGGCAACTTGTGGGTTGTTGACTTAACAGGCCTTCATGTGGATTACTAACTCTAGGTGAGCCCAGGTGTGAATGGCTGTTAAGATGTCTGGGGAGGGAACTCAGGACTTCATTGTAGGTGGGTGATACATAATGTCGTAGGCCACCTCCTCTGTTCAAAGACAGTCATTCCAGTTTGACATAGATGGATTCTTTTACTCCTCTATCAAACAATGGCTGTGTCTGAATTCACCCACTCATTCCCTCCTCCCGGGTCACTACATAGGGAGTCCAACATAGTGGACTCTATTCACTACTCAGAATCAGAATCAGAATCAGTGTTCCTTTATTGTCCCACAAACGGGGAAATGTGTTTGCCACGGCATCCAAAGGACAGAATATTACAAAAAGACAATAACAATAGTAAAAGATAAACAACATAATTAAAAAGGTAGGAAATAGAAATGGCCGTTATTTACATCACTGCTGTCGCGCAGTTGAAACGTGAAATTGCAGAGATCAGCTCCCTCTCCGCGACCTCCGTGCGTTTGTCCGCAGCGCAATGCATGATGGTAAATATTGCTTGGTTAGTGACCATCGGCTGTACTCTACTTTTCGCGATGCATTGTGGGATACTTTGAGTGCACTATATAGGGTATTGTAGTGGACTGAACGGACATAATTCACCATCTTGTTTCCCTCGCACTGACAACTGACTGTTGGGCAAGGCCCCCTAGTAAACGTCGGTTAATAACCATGGCAACGAAGAGTTGTGAGTGAGTAACCATGGCAACGGAGTTAGGAGGGGCTAGGAGAGTTCGCGTTTTTCCCGCTGTTGGAGGGTCTTTTTGTGTTCTGTGAATGAACGACTGATAAAGCAGTCAAAGAGAGAAGTTGTTCGCTTCCTATTTTTCCACGACTTCTTCAGGATAATTATTCCCACTAGACATTCGGACAGCACTACAAAATGGCTACTTCTCTGGACAGGATGTTTACATTGTTGTCCTCTAAGGAATGATTCTTCTCCTTTCTCCTGTAAAAGTGAGACAGAAGAGTTCAACAACACACAATCAGATACTATTAAACTTGCAACTAAACAAAGCAGAGAACATTACAAAAACCTATATCGAGAACACTTTGACCAAATCTTGAGTTGTGAAGTGGAACAGTGGAATACAGGCGTTTTATTGTGAAAGCTGTGACCGGAAGTCGTCTCCGTCTTTCTGCCCAGCACTGCCGGAGTCGTCGCAGCGGATCAGGAGACTTCGGCTCCGCTCGGAGAAACAGCACCGGACTGTATGGTGGAGAACCGTTTTGCATTTTTTACCTTTTTCTGGGGACCGGCTGTATGATTAAGCTACAATCTTCAATGAGTAAGCATATTCCAGTAAGTAACGTGTTTTCTGTGGCTGCCATTTTGTGTCCGTTGTCATTTCCTTTGGGCTTGTGTTGTATAAAAAAAAAAAAAATCAGGACGTTATCGTTACCAGCTGGCCTTCACGTTTCTTCAGTGAAAATCACGGCCTTGTTGGTCACGAAGCCGGTTTAATTCCTCCGTGTCTCTGACGGTTAACAGTAAATCTCACTGAACAGAAACACAAATAAAAGACTGCGTGTGATTTAAAAGCGTAATTAAAGCTTTTTCTCGTGCTGATGTTCGTCGCGGCGGTTACGGATGCACAGCAACGGGCGCTGCTCCTCGCGAGTTACGCGAAGTTTCTAACGGTTAAAACGTCGCGTTCTAACGCGGTAAAAACACGTTAAAGAAAAGAAAAAAACATGGATGACATTTTTCTTCATGGCTTCCGCGACACAGACTCCCACCAGCCTGGTGCTTTTTGTTAACGAAGCGTCGTGTCGGACACCTGAACGCTCCCCCGGTTGAAGATGGTCCACCTCGGCTCCTGGCGAGAGCTCGCAGGCCTCTACCGTCAGATGATGATGGCGCCCAGTGTGTCCTCACACAAAGGACACTTCACAGCTCTGTAACATCCTCTGCTCTCAAAACAACAACACTTCCAACGGTCCTCACATCACCTCCATCTTAGACATTTAATCGCTCCATTTTGTTCGCTGCTCCACATGTTCTACCAAGTGCTTGTGTGTGGGTTTTTTGGGGTTTTTTTTTTTTTTTCCCCAGCCGGAAAATACCGGATTAACAAAGCATACTTGAACAGCTTAGGTTTTTTCTTTTTTCTTCAGTATTTAGAGCATAAGCTGCAGAGAAACCTTTTCTGTGAGTAAAGCCTTCAGGTATTAACACCCTTCTTAAGAGTGTAAAGGGCAGAAACATTTGGGTAAAAGCTTTTGTGAGTCAGAATCGTGGTGGTGATGATAACAGTGTGTTTAAAGCCCAGCTGAAGGCCTCATGGTGAGCACTGATATGACCTACATGTCAGAAATGACACATCCTTCCTATTGCACACCAGAAGCCATTAGGTAAGACATGACATGGTGCTGCGTGTGGCTTTATATAACAGGTAGATTCTTCTTACATTAGTGCCTTTTTATTTATTTGAAGCTCACAGTTTTCCCTGGAGCTTTCTCCTTAAACCACATTTCTATCTGTATCTGTTCAATATGGGAGTCGAACCCACAACCTGCCACTGATTGGATCCTTTCATAACACGTCAATCTTAGTAAACAAGTTCAGAGAGGCTGAATTTACCATATTATCCACCCATGATCTTCCTGGTTGTCAGTGTTGGTTCGTTTTGATGGACGAAAACGCGTTTAAAGAAATTAAAACACCAGAGTTTGGTTTACACTTGTGCTATCATGTCATTTGCATGTTGCTTTCATCACTTGAAGTGTTATTGTGAAGAAGAAGTACATACAGGAGTTTCATTATTTTGCTTTGTATCATTTGTTGGTAAAAGAAATGGGTATACATTTAAATGAAAATATATAATCAGAGTTTATTATTCCGACCGTATGTTTTATGCCAGCCTGGATTCGTCTCGTGCTTGAGGTGACGTCTGATCTATGTTTGGTCTGTGTGCTTGTATAATTGATCTATCAGTTCATCTTTGAGTCTGAAGAGTTGTTCCATTTCGTTTTACTGGAGGTGGAGTTTGAGTATCAGGGTCAATATCAGTGTTGTTATTCACATGACTCGAATGATGCAACTGTGGGACAATACAGAAATGTCAACAGATTGATTTTTTTCACTGTTTGCAAAAGATTTTAATTCTCAAAACACTAACATGACGAGTAGGGCTCTGACTAAACGATTGTTTGAGGTTATTGATCAATCTGTATTTTTTTCCACTCAGTTAATTAAACGTTATGACAAACATCCATCACAAGTTATGAGAGTTTAGGCAGCAGGGTTAACACACTTAAACAGCCTAAGTATTTTTGTGATTGGCAACGGACACAGCTAATTAAAGGGTTAATTAGCCGACTAATACAATGATCAACAGGCTGGAATGAGGTTGTTAAATGACCACATTCAGCCCACAGGCCATGAATTGAATGCGGCGTGTTAATGCAATTTTTTTAAAGCTAAACTGTGAGAAATTTACTTGTTCAAGGTTCTTAAATGCAAATCATTTCTGTTTTCTCACTCACCAATAGTCAAGTTAATATCTGTGTTAAAATTAGACATTTGAAAATGTCATCATGGACTTTGGGAACTTGTGAAAAACATTTTCTTGTTAATTTCCTGACATACACTCATTAGTTGGAGCTCTCACTTGAATATTCAGCTCATTCTGGTAGTCAATTTACTAATAAATTAGCACAATAACTTACACCAATCACTATTGGTATGTTCTCAAAATTGTCCTTGTGTAACATTTAAAGAATTCAGTGGTTTATCCACAGAAACAAGACGCAGGCAGAATACAGCACCAGTGGATGTTATGTCATGTTTCAGTGCCAGAACAAAGTGTTTCCTTAGTGCGTTTAACACTCTGAATCTCAACAGAAGGCCTCTGTGTGGTCTCTTTTTTTAAGATCTGTTTTTCAAAGCATCCTCTTCTCCCTCCCTGTCCCCCTCTGTGTCCTGCAGCAGTTCTGTGGTGTTCTGGGTCACACATTTATGGAGTTTCTGAAGGGCAGTGGGGACTACTGCCAGGCTCAGCACGCTGCCTATGCAGACGAGTGAACAGCCAAACTCGCCATCGATCCGAAGCACTTGAGCCACAGGAGGGACCCCGGAAAGTTGGCAGGACCGGGACGCCTCCCAGAACCAGCGACAACTCGGCCTGGATGGGGTAACTCCACCCGCTGCACACTGCCCTCGTCGGCTTCCGCCTGGCCTGAATCAAGGTGGAACCAGCCTTGTTTTTTTTTTTCCTTCCTTTTCTTTTGTTTTATCCCAAAGGAGAGGGTTTTTGAGTTGTTTCTCTGATTGTCCGCCCTTTTTCGGCCGCTAACTCCCAAAATTTGCCCACTCGCCTGTCGCAGCCTTCGTTTTCGTTTAGCCTTGCCAACCTCGAAGGAAGACCAGCGGATTTCTGTTCCTAGAAGCTCGTTGGACGTTTTTTTGTTTGACATTCCCTCCGAGTTTAACTACGTGTTTACATTAGTGTTTTTACTCCGTGGAAGACTTTTGGGTTTTGTTATTTTTTTACGTTGTCACAATGGCTCGTATGAACAGACCGGCCCCTGTGGAGATCACCTACAAGAACATGAGATTCCTCATTACCCACAATCCCACTAACGCCACCCTGAACAAGTTCATCGAGGTGAGCTTCAGTCTCATTAGTTAAAATTTCAGATTGATTCAGTCAGATTCAAGTTTATGAATGAAAGCGTATTATGTTTTTAGAACTGTATGTTCACAGACAAAGATAATGTGCGAAGAATTATTTTTAAAATGAGAATCTTAATGTAAGATAAGAAAACATTAGAGGTCTTCTTATCGAATGTTTCAGCACAAGATAAAACACTATCTGTGTACTTTCTTTTTGTTGATATCTTCCTATATCTGTCTTTTTTAAATAATTCCTGCGACACTTTTTTACAGGAGCTGAAGAAATATGGAGTGACCACCGTTGTGAGAGTTTGCGAGGCCACCTATGATGCCACCCTGGTGGTGAAAGAAGGAATACAAGTTCTGGTGAGTTCAGGCCTACAAACCCTCATGACTCTCAATGCATCCAATCAAACTCAATATGGATTTTTACCTTTAATAATACGTTGTTACCCTCGGCCTGCACGTAGTTGGGTAATCAGGAAGCGAGGCGGCAGTAGCGTTGTGGATGGCAGCAGAAATGGATAGAGAAAAGGGTCTTTTGAATGGCAAGTTCAGCTTTAACACCCGGCCAGACGGTTCTCTGGCAAGAACAAATTATTTGCATTTACTGTCGATGTGAACTGAGTTACCACCAGACGTACGTCGAGTCTCAAATACCACTTGCTGGCCGAGCACACAGCTGATGCAAAGAATAACTGATGATCAAGTTACCTTAAAAATGCTCAACACACTTTCCAAAAGCTCAAGTTGACACCTTCAGATTGCTTGTTTTGTTGCATGAATATTTAAACTGCAAATATATTAAATTTACAACCATTTAACAGAAACAGATTGAGGTGGCTAATTCTACATTTTCACTTTATATAAATGACCAAGTGATCAGTGATTAATCAAGAAATTGTTGCAGCACCAATTAAATTACATGAACAGAGTCAGTAACTTTTTTTTGTTTTGTTCCAGATTCATTTAATGAGGTTTTGTGTCTTTGGAGTATTTTACATGAACTATCACTGACTCCATTAACTGGGTCACTTTAAAAAAACCTTCTCGTGTAGCCGGTTTAAAGAATGAAGACACTGACACCCTCACACTGTCCCTCCACCTACAACAACATTTGTGTTCCCCTGCAGCTGGTCACAGCCCTCACACTTTCTTTTGTTTTGGTTTCCAAGAAACTGGGCCAATGACATCATTTCCCTCTTCCTCCCTCTCCCTCTCCAGGATTGGCCATTTGACGATGGAGCTCCACCCTCCAACCAGATCGTGGATGATTGGCTGAACCTGCTGAAACTGAAGTTCAGGGAGGAGCCCGGCTGCTGCGTCGCTGTCCACTGTGTGGCAGGGCTGGGGAGGTGAGCACTCACTGTCACAGGGATTAAAGTATTATGTTCTTAGTGTACGGGATAATATTTTACATGTCGGTGATGTGGCAGATAAAACTGTCACTGCCTCCTTCTGTGTGTAGATTATCTGATGCAGAAACACGTGAGCTGAACTCAATATTCAGTAGTTGATTGCGTAAAAATAAATCGGCAGACTTTTTTATGATTGTTTACATCAGTTACCAATCAAAATATATCAAAATATTCTTTTTACAGCTTCTCAAATGTGAGAATTTGCTGCTTTTCTCTGTTTTATATAATCATAAATTGAATATATTTGGTTTAAGGATTCGCGGCCCGATAAAGGCATCAAGTTGAAGACACGGGGCTTAAGGAAACAGACGGCATTTATTAAAATAAATAAAAGAATAATGTGCTAATAAAACCAGAGTTAGCTGCATTGTGAAAGTATGAAAGGAGAATCTTACATCAGGGTTTGAACAAAGTCTTGAACATTTTGATTAATGTTAAATTTTGGCCATTATTAATAACATAATGTGGTTAATGTCATCTGTTGTGGTTTGAAAAAACAAACCAAAATATGCAACTGCAACAGATTATTTTAACATCATCGTTTTCTGATTTGATTGATCAAATGTTTTGTCGACAATCTGAAGATATTCAGCTGTCAGAGGAGGAAAGCAACCAGAAAATATTCACATTAAGAAGCTGGAGTCAGAAAAATGTGACTTTCTTCAAATTCATCAATATATTAACATAGTTATTAATTACATCGTTGACGACTAATTGATTGGTCATTGCGGTTTTAAAGAAATTGATCGTCTGGATTCTCCTTTATGTTGCTGTACATTATTCATGACATCACATAATGTCCCACGTGTGTGTTTTCTAAGTTTAAACAACCAACCAAGCAGCTTTAAACTGATGTGAGATTCAGAAATAGCTCAACGTCGACTCCCTGAACTCTCAGATAGCTGCTGTCTTCTTACACACACACTGACTTTAATTAATGAAGACCAGTCACAAATTAGGAGGTTGTAAAACTTGGCTTTTAGAAAACAAAAAGCTCTTTCTGATACCAGATGAAACCAGACAAAGATTAAAAAACAGTGTAAACCTGACACACTCTGTACTTTGTTTCTCCCGCAGAGCTCCTGTTCTGGTCGCGCTCGCCTTGATCGAATGTGGGATGAAATATGAAGATGCTGTCCAGTTCATTCGACAGTAAGTTCACACGGAAATGAAAACCTTTTTAACAGGGCTGGCAGTTTGTTCAGAGGAAGGTTTTGTTTGGTCAGGAAAGCTGATACAACCTCCTGCTGATGCGTGTTATCACAGTGAAACAGCATCACACAGGAAAAGCCTGAAACTGGATTTTTCAGCAAGACATTGTCCAATTTAAAGAAATCTGTTGTATTTGCAATTATTATTCTTATTATACATTTTTGCATTGCTGCCGTTTATTATATAGGACAGTAAAGAGAAAGTCAGGAAGCCTCTGGAGACTGTGCCTAAACCATCAGGCTATTAGGACGTCAGGTGATATTCTTTTCAACATAAACATACAAAACAAGATCCCTTAAATGTATATTATATAAACATGTAGTTATTATTCGGTTATTGGACGTTTCAACTGTTGAATAATTGACTTGTTGGTGCTCTCTGGTGGACCAACTATGTACTACAGACTCCCTCAAATATGTTGGTGTGCAGCAGGTTTCTCAGTGTATCTATGATAAACCCCAATTCTCTCCTAACATTGGGCATTCATTTTGAAACCTTCCTTCTTTTCTGTGAGACATATCCGTTGCAGAAACTGAATGTATGGGTGGTGGATGACTGCAGAGGGAGATGAGTCATGTAACTGTAAATAGCTGAGATAAGAGTGATTCAGTAGGAGTGAACAGATTTACAGTTTGTGATGCGTCATAGCTTGAAATGTTTCTCCTGAAGGTCCCACACGTTGAAATGATTGATGATCTGATTCTGACAGGAAGAATATATTATATATAGTTATATACTTCAGCACATATCAAGGACATGGAGTTGGTGTATCAAAGTCTAATGTTGAGACACTGTATGAAACACAAATAAAAACATTTATAATTATACTGTTTTTGTATGGGGGGTATATTTTAAAAAGGGTTAGCAAGTCATCACATTCTGGTTGGTTTGTTTCACACAGCGTCCTGACTTTGTTTGAATCAGTGTTAAAGGTCACCCACCTTAATTATGATGCAGACGTGTAGCTGATGTTACCTTGTGGTCTCGGCCAGCTGGTGTCTGTAGAGCTGTTGAACAGAACTTGTTTCTTTTCTAGGAAGCGTCGAGGAGCGTTCAACAGCAAGCAGCTGTTCTACCTGGAGAAATATCGTCCAAAGATGCGCCTGCGCTTCAAAGATTCCAACGGCCATCGCAATAACTGCTGCATCCAGTAGAGCCAAACCCTGAGCCACGGCAACCCCGACAGAAGAGTTGAGTTCAGCTTAAGACCTGGCAGGCTTGTTTTCTTAGTCATTGTGTTGAAGTATTTTACTTTGGAAAAACCATACTTGGTAAATTCACCTGTCCCCTTCCCGCTCCAGGTTCAAAAGCAAGTGTCA
>OMLP01034183.1:16156-29554 GCA_900302685.1 Spondyliosoma cantharus
TGTATCAGTTGGTGATTTTCCCTGAAACACAGATCGTAGACAGTGATGAGTCTTCTGTTCGTTCAATTCCATAAAACCAACAACTCCCAAACACTCTGCATTTCTAAATTAAAACCTCTATTTCCGCTCTGATTCAGGAGAAAGCTGTGACCTCACCGCTGGTCCCTGAGCCCCGGGCAGGCCCGGTACCCCCATGTCGCCCTGCATGCCGCGAGGTCCCAGCTGGCCCTCTTTGCCCTCTTTGCCCGGCTGTCCTCGGCTGCCCTCGGGTCCTTTATTTCCCGTCTCACCTGGTGGACCCGTCTGCAATGAACAGCAGCAGGTAGACGAGAACAGTTAGGACGACTCGACAACACGGTGACGAATATAAACATGGATTTTATTCTTCTGTCGGACTGAGAGCAGCAACATCTGCCTTCATTTTAAACCCCCTGTCCAAAAAAAGTGAGGACGCTTTGAGGAACGTGAATAAAGACAGAAAGCAGTCGAACACAAACGGACTCTGTTTCATACCCGATCACAGGTGTTTTTGGTTTGACACGTGTTTCTGCCATCAAATTCAGAATACGCAGATATTTACTTGAAAAATCAGAGAGGTAGAACATTAAATATATTGTCTATGTGCTGGTTTACATTCAGTAAATGTCACATTCTGTCCTGACTTGTCTGGAATCAGGGTTGTAAATGAAAACGTCGTCTTTTTATTACAAATTAAAAGATTTCCTGCAGCTGCAACAATGTGAATTTTATCAGAAAACCAAAAAGGACCTCGTGAAGTGACGTAAACTGGAGTTATTGTGATGCTTTGTGCAGGTGAACGTACCGATCCTTTCTCTCCCAGTTCTCCTTCATCACCCTGCAAAAGAAGAGACACGTAACTAACTGTTTGTCTGCAGGAAGTTTATAAAAGTCTGGTATAATGAAAGGAAACGCTTTCATATCATAATCATTTGACAGGATTACTCCTCAGTGCGACACATTTGACACCTTCAGACCTCAGATTTGTCTTTGTGGTTTCACACAGATGGTTTTGTTTTGTCCTGGTGTTTGAGAAGTCGATCACTCACCAGTTCTCCTCTGTCTCCTGGTGTTCCTTCAGAACCTGCAGCTCCCTAAAGATAAAGACAAATGAGGGATTGTCGGCTCTTTGTTTGCTCTCCGGTCTCGACGCTGCGATCAGTAACGGAGTTTAACTAGCAGCTGAAACATACCTGCTCTCCCTGTGGACCATCCAGACCGACGGCACCCTGAGAGGAAAAACAGACGTGAGTAGAATAAGTACGTTTTTGATAACGAGGGTCCAGATTTGATCCTGTTTCATTCAGTCTGATGGATCTTTTACATTAAAACCTTCAGGATTCAGACTCTATTGTGATCCTGCTCACTTGGAATTGACAAAGTGTTGGACCTCAGTGTTCCTGAGTTTCATTCTTTAATCCTTTCATAAAACATTTTTCTTTGGCACACTTGGAGTGAAAACAAGAGTCGACCACAAGAACAGACATATCATCACCTTTCACGTTGAAACCTGATGAATGAAAGTCCAACATTCACTCTGAAATGTCAGGGTGGGACTCAAACTGAGTTAGAGGATAAAAATCATAAGAAGGCTTCGCAGCACTCTCATTTAAACTCACAGTATCCCTTTATTGTTACAGCGCGATCATGTTAATCTTTAAAGCTCCTATTTCTACGAAAAAAATGATTTTTGATTGTCAAATGCCGACGTTTTGGGATCGTAGGTGAGATCGACCGCCATCACAAAGCGACTCAATTTAAAAACAAACTCTGACGTGTTTCAGTATCAAACTTCTGCTTCAGAGTTTGTTTTAAACATCTAACAAGAGCGTGCCGTGACTTTAAAAGAGAAGCAGAGTACTGTGAAGTTTTCTTGTTTCTTGTCTTACATGTAGTTAAACGTGTCTGTTCGACCTGCTGCGGCTTTACTAGCGTCTTTAGTAGCTAAACAACAGCGACATCCTTCAACCTGACGTCAGTGGAAGTGTTGTTAATGAGGTACGACAGCATCCAACATGGATTTTGGGTGAATTAGACGTAAACACTTTGAGATGACATCATGAAAAAAGCACAGTAGCGCGTCACACATCCGTGCTCATCACGTGACATTGTGTGTCTCTTACTCTGTCGCCCTTCTGGCCACGATAACCAGCAGGACCAGGAAGTCCAGGAAGGCCCGGATCTCCTCTGCCTCCCTGTTCAGACACACACACATGAAATAAATAGTTAAAAACACAGAACGCACAAGACCGACTGTGTGTGTGTGTGTGTGTGTGTGTGTGTGTGTGTGTGAGGCTGAGAGACCTGAACCTGACCACATCTACAGAGAATATAAAAACATCTCAGTGAGGCTGGAAGGTCCCCAACCATCCAACCATCCAACCCTCCACCCTCCCTCGCATGTTTCTGGGTGTGTGTGGGCACTGATGGTGGTGTACAGCGGGGCGACGGGTTTCAGGCATTCCTGGGGAACAGAGAGCTCTTTCAGGGCTTCTCAGCTTCTTTTTCCTGCCCTGAATCCCCCCTGAGCTGCAGAAAAAACCCCCACGGGCTTTCAGATTCCTGTAACAAGGGGCCATTCATGCCCGCTCACCGGGCGGATTAGAGACTGAACAGCAGCGACTGAAGTTCATAAAGACTCTGACACTCTTTAATAAAAGCGTGGCGCGAGCATTCAGGTCCCAGATATACAAGGTTTGTCTTAGTGAACGATCCTCGTGTTGAATAATACGTTCAGGAGAGCAGACAGTGTTTATGAACACTGACTCTGGTTTTGTGTTTCAGGTTCGGATCTCTAACTTTGATAGAGTCCAGGTTTGTGAGGCGAGCAGAGAAGTTCAGCTGCTGCTCGGAGCAGCTGTCAATCACACGCAGGAGATCATAATCGAACTTCACTTTAAAATACCAAACAGCTGTTTCATCCATGTTCTCGTGCACTTTAATCATATTTGTGCTTTCGTGGTTTCAGTGTAAGCAAACTTCATCAACGTTAACCAACACTGGTCACTAATCTTTACCTGATGCCCCTTTTTGTTTCAACGCCAAGCACAATTTAAAGGTGCAATACGTAAGAACTGTAGTTTAAAACATTTAAAACGCAGGACTGATTTTTGAGTTTTGACGCTATGTCAAAGATGTGTTGTGTTGCAGAGATATCTACACAAGTTAGCATGCTAACCATGCTAACCCCGGCCAGTCCTTTGTTTTTAATACCGCTCAGAGCTCAGCCCGCTAGCTGCACGGCTAACAGTTAGCTGTTGTTGACCTGTGAGATATAAAATCCTGTCCAGCAGCTTGTTTTTGCAGGAAAATAAATGCTTTCCAATCCTGATCTGACCTTTTTCCCTCTTCTGTCACCTCCAACCTGTTCAGCTCCAGGGATGATTATATTCTCTGACTCTGTGTCGGTCACTGATGTGTGGAGGAAGACTTTATCTTTAAAACCCTCTCTCAGGTCTTACCCGGGCTCCTGGTGCTCCTGAAGGCCCATCGTGTCCTCTCGGTCCTCGTTCACCCTAAAAAGAGAGAAAAGAAGAAGTAGAATCTGGATGGAAACACAAAAAGATGGATAAACATATCCGAGCACGACGGAGTGAAATATTTTAGATCCATTGTTGCGCCTGTCTGAGTCATTTCTCAAGCAAACATGTCAAACATTTGCTGGTTTCAGCTTCTTAAAAGTGAAGATTTGCTGATTTTTGGCAGTAAATGAAAATTATTTGGTTTTGGACTGTTGGGCGGACAAGATAGTCTGTTTGCAGCTTACATTTTAAATCAAGATGGTGTTTGGGGAACAGCGTCACAATGAAAAAGTGACACTGGCTGAGGCAGGAAGTGAAGGGAAAGAGGGCGGGACTAACAATATATTTCCTGTTTTAGGAAGTAAAAGAAACTGTGTCTTGCAGGTTTAAGTGAAATGTGGAAGCAGCTGACTCACTGGTCCTCCTCTGGGTCCGACCGGTCCCACCTCGCCCTGATCGCCGCGCTCGCCCTGCAAACAAATGAGACGTCAAATCAGATCACAGAGATAAAGAGAAGGAGGACACATCACTGGCGTCGGTTTTTGTCTTGTGTTACAGGAAATTCCCCTCAAACCAAAAAAAGTCCAGACACTGAACCTGAACTCACCTGTTTCCCTGGAGACCCCATCATTCCTACAACACCTGGATCACCTGTGACACCCTGGTGACAGAGACAGCACAGTTTAGTTTTACAACATAGATACGGCCATCAGTAACAGAAGAAGAAGAAGTTGAATTAATTAATGATCATACCTTTAACCCACCGTGGCCTTTCTGACCATAAGAGCCGGGCAAACCCTACGAGAAGAAAAATGGTATCAAACATCAACGTCTGAGCTCGAGAGGACAAACCTCAGTTTGTTGTTAGCGATGAGTCAGGGATGGTTTGAGGTCAGAGGTCACACTTACAGGAAGTCCTTGTGGGCCAGCATCACCTGGAGCCCCACTTTTACCTGGAAGACCCTGAAAAACAACAGAAACGAAGTGTAAAGGCCACAAAATGTCTGATCCAGATTGGAGACTTTCTGCCTAAAAGCACATTTCTCAGTTCTCTCGGTCGTGAAAAACACTGTACACACTGGTTACCTTGGATCCTGGCAGCCCAGGGATTCCCTCACGGCCGTCAGGACCAGCGAGGCCCTGTCAACAGGAAACAGATACTTATTTATATAAATGTGTCTCTGTTTAAATGAAGAAACCACTCAGGTCAGCTAAAGAACACCATATAATATAGGATGTGTGAGATCAGGTCCAGTGTTGTCTCGTCGTTAGGATCGCCGGATGTTAAAGATAATAAATTGATCTGAAACAAGATTGGAACTGGTTTTTATTGATAGATCAGATGACGCAGTGCTCACAGGCTCTCCTTTTGGTCCTGGCACTCCTCTGATTCCAGCTGGACCTCGTTCCCCCTGTAAAGAGACGAAGAAGCTTTATAACAGCAGGAGAAACAACAGGCGCAGACGGACTGAGTATCTTTCACTGCTCCAGAAATCAGTGTAGCTGTGTTGTTGTTTTTACCTGCACTCCCGCTGGCCCGACCTCACCTATGGCTCCTCTCTGGCCGGGATCGCCCTAAAAAAAGTCACCAGATCAGTATTTTAGTACGATGAGGCAGGTGGACAGACGTGATTCAGAGACAGCTACTCACATGGCCTCCCTGGATTCCCTGAGGACCGACGTCACCAGGTTTTCCACGAGGACCCTGTTTGTAAAAAAGGACAATTGTTGTTAATTAATTTCAATTAATGAGTGAAATGCAGTTTCATCTTGTGACGGGGAGTCAACAGAACATATAAAACAAAAGGTTTCATGAAAGTGCAGATGGGGAGGATGATAGAAGTTGAATTTTTTTATGAGCTTTTATTTTGAAACTTTCTTTGTTGGAGATTTAAAGGTTGTCTCTCGTGTCTCGACCTGATTGGATAATTGATAATCAGACATTATTTGTGTGTATATGTAACCTAATCATGAAGCCTTGAATTTGACAATATGGATCATCGCCATCTTGGGTTTTGTTTGTTTGTTTTTTTTGGAACCAGAAGTGACCATATTTGGATGAGAGGGCGGAGCTGAGGAGGAACATCCTGATTGGATCTGACAGAGACTCTGAGGACGCGGCGTGGTCGCGACTTTTACATCGCAAATTAAATCATAAATCATCATAAATTAACTTACACGGTGTCAAATAAAAAATAAACAAATAAGTAATTGAACAAGGTGGCCACGCCCTGAAGTTATCGTGTGTGTGTGTGTGTGTGTGTGTGTGTGTGTGTGTGTGTCACCTCTTACCCTGTCACCTTTGCCGCCCACTATTCCTGGGAGGCCTCTTGATCCACCTGGGCCCTAAAATTACTCAGCGGATGGAGGAAAAGAAAGAAAGATGTCCGATGTTAATATGTGTTGACTGCGAGGAGTCGCCTCATCAGAAACACGCAGGGAGAGAATAGTGAAATGTTTTTACTGGTAGTCCTTGAGCTCCGACGTCACCCAGCGGTCCTTGATCGCCCTCCTCGCCCTGAAAGAGAACGCAGCTGTGAAATATCTGAAACATGCAGTGTTTTATTCTACGGAAGCCCGTTTGTGTCAGTGAGAGAAAAAAACAAGATGAAAATTTATAAATAATATTCCCATGGCAAATCAAATTATGAGAAAAGAGTCAAAATTACAAATTGTTATGTTTTAAATGTCACTTTTAATCTTTTTGATTAGACTTTTTATCTCACAATGACTTTCTCTCTTATAATTTTGACTTATTATCTCATAATTACAATTTTTTAACTCATAACTCATAATCTTGATAAAATGTCTCATGAGGTCTTTTTTCTCATAATTATGACTTTTAATCTCACTATTTAGACTTTATCTCGTAGTTTTATTCAATATTCCCATTGTAAATCAGGATTATGAATTAAAAAGTCAGAAAATACACAATCTTTCTTATAGAAAATATAAATCGGCGACTTTTAATCTCACAAATTATGCACTTTACCTCATTTCTGACACAATATGAGCATTATTTCTATCATGAATGCTAATTTTTAACCCTTCCTTGTAGTTCAGATGATGTGTTTGCATGTTATCTGTTGCAGTAATCGATCACAGGTCTGCACAGTGTGAACAGAGAGGATGTTACCTTGTGTCCTTGTCTTCCAGGCTCGCCAGATTCACCCTTAACCCCTTTGTGGCCCTGCAGGCAGGAACAGCAAAACAGTCTCATTAAAAAATAGTCACAGACGTGAAGTAAACACACATATGATGTCTGAGAGAGGAAATAACATCAGCACATCACTCACTTTCATGCCGGGGAGACCAGGATGTCCGGTCAGACTGGAGGGGCAGGCGTTGGGACACTGAAAAACACAACAGCCTATTTGAGGTCATGGACGAGCCCTGCCACCAGGGGGCTCCACTGACAGTGACCCCCTCAACCTGCTAGCACGAGTAAAAGTGTTCTTATGATCTGAAATGTTGAAGAGAAGCTGCTAAACAATCAGCCATCAATATAACAGGGGCTGTTTGTTGACAGCAGCTTCGCAATTTTCATATTTTTGAGCTTTCTGTGAGAAACACAACAATAACAGAACTTTGACCCCAAATACCCCAAAATAGAGTTTTCATGTAGAACCAACATACACTGAAAGAAATGTCTTCAAAGTGTGTATCAGATGTAAGTAAATTTTGCTTTGGGGTCAAACTTACCAGGTCCTCGCCTTGATACACGCCTGGAGGACCCTGAGAAGAAAACACAAGGTGGTTTGAGCTTAAAATTTTCACACCTTCTCACTGAGAGCTGACCCTTCACCTACCTGCCACGGTGAACGTTAATGAACAACACTTCTCCTTCAACATTAATAATCAGCCTGGTAAAGTTTAACAGCAGTGGAAACAGATGTTTTGATATTTACCCGCGGCCCAGCAGCACCTGGAAGCCCAACTTGGCCTCTCTTGCCTCTCGCTCCCTGTGTGAGATAAAGAAATCTTTATTAATACAGTGTACACGGACAAAAACAATAAGTTACCTTTAGCAATGTGCTTTTTATTCAATTAAAGGTCCAGTGTGTAGGATTAATTAGAGGTTGTAGATCGCCTCAAATTTCCCTTTCGGTGGCCACTAAAAATGTAAAAATGCAAAAGTCCCACTCTACAGTCAGTGTTTGATTTGTCCTTTCCTGGCTATTGTAGAAACATAGATTCCTACACACTGGACCTTAAATATTCAGTTCTTATGACAGTTAGATAGATTTAATGCCATTAGACAAACGACCTTATAGGTCGACTGTGAACGCAGCTTATTACGACCTGTATCTTTGTTTCTTGTGACGCAGCAGCCTCTAGTGGCCGTAGTAATTATAATGGCAGCGAAGGAGGAAGTCAGGTGACGTAACGTAAGGAGCAACAAAGTCTGCACTGAGAGGAGGTCGGTGACGGATGGTTGGATCAAACAAGTACAAGACGTTAATCCATGAGACGATTGTTCAGGTCCAGTGTGAAACCAAAAGTCAGCGAGTTGGTCGGTAAACATAACCAAACTAAACCGACGACCTATTTAGTCGTTTGGGTTCGAGGCTGTGTTTATTGCTTAGGTTTGTCGTGTTTACTTAATTTAAACTTGACAGGCTTCACATACTGTAACTGGAGTGGTAAGTGTACTCACAGGTGATCCAACTTTGCCCAGTTCACCTGGTAGTCCGTCAGTACCGGGGATACCCTGTCGAGGAAATGTAAGATGAGTCTGTTACACGAAGCCTCGGACACTGTGGCATAGACGATAACAGCCTGGGACACTCAGCCATGTTAAAGAGTAACTTTACACCATCTGTACGTCCTGTTTGTGCTGCCCTCTGGTGGCTGAAGCCGTCACCTTGCTGCTGTGATGTCAGAGTGTACTCGTGGGTGTGGTCAGTGCACAGTGACATCACAGAAGCGATGATCGATCCAAACCAGGAAGTAAACAGGCAAAAAATAAATACAGAATCTAAAAGTCTAACCTTAAGTACAATTTTGGGGTTCTTGTACTTAAAATATAACTTTACAAAGATATTAAAACATCTTTAAATTCTTAAAATTACTTTTTAAAGGCCAAAATTAGATAAAATCATTTGTTTTTTCTTCTTTTTTGCACTTTTCTTTCTGGGCAGTATCCCCGCTAACAGCCTTTAAAGTGAACCACTAAGCATAATGTTCACCTTTAACAGCATCGTGTATAAAGTGTGTAAATGTACTCACATCCAGTCCATCAGGTCCAACACCCTGTGAGAGGAATAACAGATTGACAGAGTCAGACTGAGACTCAAGCACAGTGTTTATGTTGTTTTTATAGGTCAGCTGTTTTACGACATGCGGTAGAGTGAATAATTACTGAACTGTCACTTTTGGGTGAGTAAAGAGGGTCTGAGGTGTTTGTTTTCCCCCAAAACCAACCTGCTGTAGTTAAATTCAGGTTAATATTTGTACTCACAGGCTCTCCGGGAGGCCCTCGTGCACCTGGATCTCCCTGAAAACAAACAAGAACAGAAATGTTAAATCAGAAAATATCAGAGAGCAACAGGAGGAACAATATTTATATAAAGAGATGCTCAGAGTTCAGCCTTAAAGAAAAGATTTGCCCACCATCTCATTTATTCATTCAGTTCAGCCTCTTACTTAATCAATATATATTAATATTAAACTTACTTTTGGCCCTTTGAGACCTGCTGTGCCTGGATCTCCAGGAGGTCCAACGGGTCCCTACAAAGAGGACACAAAACACTTTAAGATAAATTATTTAAATGAACAACACACAGACGCTTTCAAACTGATAAAACATGTGACACCTGTTGTAAAATCAGGAAAGTTTCAAGTTATTAATTCTCCTAAAGTTAATCACAACATGCTTTTCTCCATGTATTTGTTCAAGTAGATGGAAATCTGCAGCAACGACACTCAAGTTCTGTCTGACAACTTAATATACGATGTGTTTAAAGAGAAAATGATACCAGAACCACTTCTCACTGATAATATCTTTCAGGTTAAATCAGCAGTTTAACAGTTGGTTTCTGTTGGGCCTCAGTTCTGGTCTTATTAGGATCAATGCAACAACACACGACAAGCTACAACAGAACCAGATGTGGCGAGAAACACAAAGACTTGAGAAGAAAATCAGATCAGCTGTAAACAAGCCGGCAGTTCAGCCAGATTATCTCAATCCTTAAATTCTTCTACCCGACCTGAACCCAACGGATCCAGACTAAGTTTCAGGTTTCGAGTCGCATTCAGGCTGTTGTGGGTTGATTTCATCTTATATTCAAGTTCGAGTTGCATCAGTTAGTCATTGAAAAATAAGATTAGTGTCAGAAAAATGCCGAACATTGTCCGGGTCCGGTTTCTTAAACGTGAGGATTCTGACAGTCAGTGAAGAGTCTTTGGGGGTTTTTGGACTGTTGGTTGGACAGAAGAAGAGATCTGGAGACGTCTCTTCAAACTCTGGGTAACTGTGATGAGCATTTTTCATAATTCAAGAATGATTAATTGATTAAACTTGAAACTAACTGCCTGATTAATCGATAATTAGAATAATCGTTAGTTGCAGCTTTAACTCAGGAAACAAGGACATTTCTCTCTTCCTCTGTGACGGAGCCTCAGTGCTTCTGTGTGTCTGCTGCATGTGATCTGATAAAGTGACATCACTCAGTGGCATTGTGGGTAATGTAGGCAGCAGCTTTTGAAAAGGATGTGTGGAATAAAAGAAGTGATATCTCCAGTTCTGCTGTTTTTTAAACTGTTTATAACGAGTCCAACAGTGTTATAGGAGCGCAATCATAGACTAGCAGACTGCTTTTCAACACCTGGAGCCTACATTACCCACAATGCAACTGAGTCAGATTATATGCAGCTTCCTCTGGAGCCATAAAACACTTTCGACTACTTTTTTGTAAATGCACTTTAATAGGAAAATAAGACCCAGGTTGCAAAAATAATAAATAAATAAAATCCTGCTGTCTCTGCTCGCGTTCATCTGTGGAGAAATCTAATAATAATGAGGAGGTGTGGCCTTTTCCTTCCATTCTTTAGCTCCTCCCCTCACCTGTCGCCTCCATAAATAACCTGACAACCCTCCAACTAAAAGCATCAGCCAAACAAGAGAACTGAAGAAAATCACAGCAAAAAGTCGACTACACCCACAGAAAGACTGAGAAATCGACGAGGAAGAAGCTGAAAAAAACAGATTCTGTAAAATAGTTCCAGATCCAGTCCAAATATATTGATTATCTGAGGTGGTCGTGTTTCAAAGTCTGATCGGTGGAAACGTTGCCGTACTTTAAAACCTTGTGTCTGTTTTCCCTCTCATGAATCTGCCGCCCTGTTCTCAGCACCGTCACCGCAGCAGACTGCCGACACACTGACTCCATTCTGCATCCACCTCTCCCAGCGTACGCTTCTGTCCTGTCAGCCACCTCTGGGCAGCCGAGCCCCCCTGCACAACCCCCACCTCACACAAAAAGACCCCTGTTTCTGTCAGGAAGCCACTCGAGACTCTCCCCTAAATAGTCGGATAGATTTTTTATTTTTTTAAACCCAGAGGAAGCCAAGACAAACTGTCCCACAGCAGCAGATCTGAATATCTCAGATCTTACAGACAGAGTGACTCTCATCCGCTGGATTAAAGGAGCCGCTTGATGCAAATTCAAACACAATCTTTTGTTGTTTTTGCAAAGAGTTTTCTCCGTCTGAGGAGAAGAAACCAGTCTGTGCCTGACTTACATCTGCTCCTGGGAGGCCTGCAGCTCCAGCAGCTCCGTCTTTGCCGTTGTCTCCGTCAGGGCCCTGGAAGCAGAAGTTTGATTTTGGTTCATGAATATTAAAGCATCCGTTGGACATTCCTGTGTTAGAAAGGAGGAACTTAAAGTCCACTCACTGGTCCTCCGGTCACTGTGTTGTCTTCTCCTCTGTCGCCCTGAAGACACGTGAACATGTTCAGATGATTATTCAAGATCAAAACAATTGATTTCTTGTTGCACAGGGCTTCATCTCCCACTGAGCAGTCTGGAGTCATGTCCATGTCCATCGTGTTAAATTCATCATAATAAATAAAAAGCTCCATGCACAACCTGCTCTTGTTCTTGCTAATCAAATATCTCAAATTGTATTTAATTTGAATTTGCACAAACTCTATGATGATGTCAGCTTGTTGCAGTGGTTCTGGTGACAGTTTTTATCCTCATATTGTTGTTTCTATGTTTAGTCTTTGTTTTTGGTGCACTGACGGAGACTTGAACTCATGATTGTTGTTTCCAAAAACTCTGACAATCATCCTGTTGTTGCAGATTCAGAAATTAAGAAAAACATGATACATGTTTGAGTTTACTGAATAAGGTTTTGGAAGAAAAGTTGAATTAACTATGAATTAAACACTGAAGCTTCAACTTCAAGCAGTCAGAATCTTTTCTCGGCTCAGTGTGCAGAGAAGATGGTTTTCAGAGTGTAACGTCATCACATCACAGCTTACAGTGAAGGTGACTGTAGTCAGGATGAAGTCACGTGAAGATGGTTTTATTTTCATACGACTTCGCTGCTGCTTTTTCTCCTTCTTGTGTAAAAACAATGAGAAGCAGCTTCACTGAGCCGATTAACCCAGAAGTGAACTGATCCGCAGCTTCGACCCACATCTGAACAGTGACAGTTTATAACTGAGGTGAAACTGCGACTCACATCGATGCCGTCCACTCCGGGAACGCCAGATACTCCTGGCGGCCCCACGGGGCCTCTGGGACCGACCGGGCCCCTCTGTAGAACAAACACACACACAGAAAATCAGATTTCAGTTTTTTTCTTACTGAAATTCATCTCTAAATATCATCCATCGCTGCTGCTGCTGCTGCTGCTGGTGTGACGGCTGCTCACACAGAGTCTCATTGTTTAGGTGATGTGAGGGGAAAGGTCATGAAACTAAACCCAGTTTCCCATTATAGTCCCATTAAGTAACGGCATGTGTTGGGATTACTGCTGCAGTCTGGACCTAAAATGGTGCCAGGTGTGCACGTTGGCATGAATGGACCGCGGTTCTGGACCATTTTTGAGATAAACTTCATAAAGAAATTGATTCTAAATTCACCAAATTTCACCAACCAGATTTGAAAAATAGCTTAAACAATAAAAACATGTAATACAAACACACGTTGTGAAAGAAAATCCAACTCTTAAACCAGAAAAGTATTTAAAGTTCACTTCAGTCCCTAAAAAAGGTTATAGAGATTTGAGGAGATTTAATTTAAGCACATTAAAGTAGAAACACACACAAGTTTTTGTGATAAAATGTAAAAGATAGGAAAAAATAAGTAGTTAATGTATAATGAACTAAATCTACTCCTCTCAGAGCAGCACAGATAATCTGAAAGGTCCAGCAGGAATATAAAATATGATACGAGGAGATTAAAAATAATACAACATATAGTTAAGATACAAGATCATCCATCTCAGATTCTATATAATCAGATTACACAGGACATAAAACGCTTTAAAGTACATTCAGCTCTCTGTAACTGCCTGAAGAGCACCTTTAGGAATACTTCAGGAATATACCGGTGTTCCCTCTTCAGGAGGTGAAGCAGAGAAAAAAGACAGAGCACCTATCTCTCACCTGAGCCGAGCAAATCAGCACGATTTGTAGTAAAATCACCAGCAGAGACTCTCGACAGATCCTGGAGAGAGCCATGGTCTTCCCAGGGCCGAGGAAGACGCTAAAAGTCCCTTTTTCCCAGATTAGACGGGGCTCACGGACGGTCCACCTGTCAGACTCCCCCCTGACTGAAACCCCACCGCCTGCTGGAAGGGGAGGATGTTAGAAAGTCCTGATTATTCATGAGAAGCTGAGGCTCGG
>OMLP01034185.1:0-13523 GCA_900302685.1 Spondyliosoma cantharus
ATGACCCAGCAGGGCGGTGTCGCCACAGCCTACGTGTGCCAAGACTTTACCTGTTCACTTCCCGTCACTGACCCTCAGGAACTACGCAGGCTCCTGCTGGACGGGACCACGGACGCGCAGGCGGACTGACGACCGAAGAACCGACCGAAACTGATATTTAACGGGAAGGCTGTGATCGTCATAGACTGCACTCTTCCGATCTGTAGCCCTAGCCTAGCTTAATTCTGCTGTTTTCTGGCTAGTGACTTTTGGCTCCGCCATAAAAAGAATGCCGATGCTTTAAAGCTCGATTAAGCCACATTGGTAGGAATAGTTCCAGCACTGTGGGCTAGCTGCGGCTTCTTTCCTTCATACAGGATGTGTAACTCCAGCATTTCTTCATTAGCAAGACCAGCAAAGTATTACCTCGAATATCTACTAAAGTTTGTTTAGCAGGCTATTAAGAGACAGCTCATCAGCGGAGCCATACTGAAAATTCAGGTCTATAAATGTAGTTATGGAAATATGCACAGCAGCAGTGGCAGCCTACTGAAAAATATGCAGCACTTGTACAGAATGTCCCAGCTTGACTGTTAGCATAGAGATAAATGACAGACTCTTAAAAGACTATAACCTAAGACCGCCTGGATGAATTGGACCGAGAATATTGCGCAAATGAACCGATCTGCCCCGTTGTCCTCTCTGAGCCCTGTGTTCCAGCTCCCGCGTTCATGTCACATGGATCTGACAGCGAAAGCCTGCATGCCCGTGTGCACGTTTGAAATGTATAAGAAAAAGGTTGGTTGCAGGTTCTGTTCCTGTACATTTTTAAAGGTTTTATCGTACGTGCATTTGATATCATTTGTCGAAACGCCACAGTGAGCGAGCCAATCACGAGATCCTCCGTTTTCCATCTGCCCTCGCCCTCATTCGTGCGTCTGTTATCTGGGATTCGATGTGAGAGGATTCTTCTCCACTGCTGCAGACTCCTGTCCTCGCAGACTTCTATCCTGAGGTTTAGACGACATGGAGCATGTATACGCACAAGTCTGAATAATAAAGATATTTCCCTTAAGCAGCGATTGTTTCATTTTTAGAATGGATGTTTTGTTTTTTTTGTTCTCGGTTGCACAGCTGAAACAAGGCTTTAGACGTGGAATCACTCCACTCACATGACTGGAAATGTTGCTGCAATAAACAATAATTTTCTTTTTGAGCTTTAGAAGAGACATATTATGATCATTTTCAATGCTTTGATGTTACTGATACTTTCCAGTGCTGCAGCCCTGTCTGAAACACTCTTTTAGCTCCTGTCTCTTTAAGGCCCACCGCCCGAACACAGAGTGTGCTGTGATTGGTCACCTCACACGTGCCTGAGCCAGCACTGCTACCAACAACAACGGAGCAGCTTTGCTATATCAATTGTTATGTGCCAAACTAGCCTCAAGACATACATTTTGCAAACGTGTGACATGTAGTGTGATGTCACAGAATGATAGGTGAGACTACTGAGAAGGCGTTTCAGGGGAGGAGCTTCTGCTGGTTGTCCTTTTTAAAGCCTGGCAGGCCTCCATTAAGATGTCAGGGATCCTTGAATGAATGACATGACTCGTCAGATATTTTTGTGAAGTTTTTATGATGTGTCCTTTCTCTCGGCCTGAGATAGGGAAAACTCCAGCCGGCACGAAGCGAGTGTGTCCCAGCAGACTGTCTTTTCTCTTAATTTGTGCTATAAATACTCACTCATCAGAGCTCATCTGAGAAAAACCCACAGTTGTGTATTCTTTTCCTGGTCTATTCCCCCAGCAGGCTTAATGTAGGTAATGTAAACTGTGTGACTGTGTTGTTATGAAGGAGAAGGGGCACATGGGAGTGTGTGTGTGTGTGTGCATGAGAAAAGAGAGAGCGAGGGAAACAGATGGACTGCCAACGTTAAGGAAGGGGCGTTTGTCTCGGAGGGTCCTGCTCCGGGCTCTGGAAGCGGAGGAGAAGAAAGAAGACGGGAGGAGAAAACGCTGCAAACGTGACGTTTCTCTCATGACACCTCGCCCCAGAGGTTGAAAGGAAACGCCATGTTATCCACCGACGTACAGCAAGAACGCCTCGGCCATCTGTGCTTGTTTACTTTTGCTTTCTGTCCTCTTTCTCCATCTCTTGCTTCTTGTCTGCCAATCCACCCCCCTCCTTCCCCTCCTCTCCCTTTTCTGATCTGGCCAGGGCCTTGTCGCCTCAAGAGCGAGGGAAGTCATTTTGGCAGACGGCTGCTTCTGTGGAAGGAGGGAAAAGTTGCCAAGAAAAGGAAAAAAGAGGGAACGGGGCCAAGAGGAGGAATATGAGACAGATACACCGAGAAGGAAAAAGGAGAGAGGGAGAGGGATCGTAGCTCCGTCGTGCTCCGACGTCACTTTTCTTAACCTATCAGATTGCGAACCATCACACTTTTTGGCACTTTGGGCCTCCTTTTCGGGCGCTTCCAACCAAATGTCTGCACTTTAACGTCCCCCCCCAATCTGTGTCTCGGCCTATCATCTTCCACCAGGTTGCGACCCCTACATATTTGGATGCAGACACACTCATGGTTCTCCCTTTTCAGTACCTCTGCTGTACATCAGCACTGCAGGAACGATGGCGTCTCCTCTCCCATTCAGTCGTTCGCCTCGCGCAAATGTCTACGCACCATTTCTCGTCTCCCTCCCCCCAGCGGAGTGCCATCACTCCTCTCGTTATTGTTCCGCACTAATTGTTTTGATGAGCTGCACAAGCTAAATTTTAATTAGCGCCGAGATTAGCGGTTGACCCCGGCGAACCTGTTGGCCCGCTCATTATGATGCTGTAATCGACGTGCCACTGATTGGCAAAGATATTAATAACAATTTTATTTGCATAGCGCGTTAGGAGCACACAACCAGTAAACATAGCTTTTATATAGTGCTTGAACAAAACAAAAAAAACAATACAATAATAAACAACTGAGATAAACTAATAAAGACATTAAATGAATACAAGTCATTTAAAGGCTGTTTTTCAAAGATAGCATTAGCTGACCTCATTCAGATAGAGATGTTGTAGTGTGATTTGCCTTCCCAATGTTATCACTGTTCGGATGCCATGATGGCAAATGCACAGTCACCCTTTTTGCACTAAACTGCACTAGCATGCATACATGTTACCCTATGATATGACTCTACATAAATGTATGGCTTGGCTACAGATCAATTATAGGATTGCCTCCTGTACAGTTCAATCAGCAAATGGATAAACTAGTGACGAAGCTCTTGAAATCCTGCAAAAATCACATGTTTGATAATTGTAAATCCCGTGGCGAGTTCGTTTTGCGCTCACACCGCAAATGAACCGCACCGATGTCGGCTTTGAAGCGTCTCGGCCCGGTTGTTTGGTCCATACTAGGGTTTCGATTGACAGATTTCACACCAGCGGCCAACACATCGCATTGACTGGGCAAACAGGCTGGAGTCCGGGAGGACCGAACAGGTCAGGTGTGAAAGCACAGCGAGAGACTGCTTTGTCAGTAAAGCTGTGGTCCAACCACAGCTAATCAAGTAGTTTCAGTGTCAGAACATAACCGATCTGCAACCGTTTCAAAACGTTAGCCATCTGACAAGAAAGGTCTCCAACGCCCATCGCTGGTATCGTCAGTCGACCATGTATGTAACCTTATGAGCCACAGATTGAGTGGTTTAGGTATAAGGATCAGCTTGGCTGTGTCAGGGTTAGACAACAAAGACGACTCTACAGTTTCTGATAGAAAACATGCGCACATGTACTTATTCATGACATGCATATACTGTAGGTAAATGGAAATCCAAAACTGTCAGGGCTCCAAAGGACAAAAAATACCAAGTGTTGCATGAAGTTGCATTAAATTTGCGCACATGACGTAATCTCGTGGTATTTAACCAAGGCTTAGTTCGGTTATAGCGAGACTTTTATGTTTAGGGCTGTGTGAGTTTGTGGTCAGTGTGGTTTTAGATCGGAACATCACGTACGCATCACGCCTCAGTCTGCCTGGCTTTGTGCATGTTCAACCATTTGTGTTTTGGATTAAAGTTTCCGCGAAGCAAGGCTATCTGAGGTTGTGTGTGTGCGTGTGTGTGTGTGCGTGCGTGCGCGCCATTGTGCTTGCTCTCAGATGTGGCGGCTGTGTTTCAGTCTTGCCTGTGTGATAATGAGGCCACAGGGGGCCGAGAACAGCGACTCACTAACTTGGAGAGGGGAGGAACGTTCGGAGGCAGAGGGTGATCTTATTCCGCTCTTCTATCACCGAGCTCAAGAGCCAGATACATTTGAAAATCTCTCCCCGCTCTCATCTCATTTTCATTAAAACGTTTGTTCAGTGTGCGTATGTGCATCTGCTGTGTGTAGAAACAGCTGGGTGCGGAATGTTTTTCAGCGTGAGTTTGCTTCAGTGGCGAACGGTGAGCCACACAAGGTATCTCACCACTAGTGCCTTTTCTGATAAGCCCAAGAAACTCCAAGATTAAAAAAAAAATCAATACTTCCGCTCATCAAACCAGGCTGGGACCTTGGCGATAACTCAGACCACACACAAGTACAGACACACACGGAAAACAGGGCAAAAAGAAGAGGGAGAATCCTTGGATTCCAGATGTCTTGATGTGTCGTACGTTCCCGATGTAAATGAGGCTGTTGATCCGGCGTGGCTGCAGACCGGTGATTTACACAGACGACACAGTCGACTCCTTATGCTCGGAAGAGACCACGTGGTATCAACCTGAGCCAACGGAGGCGATGCTTTCCGGAGTGAAGTTGAGCGTCGGACACTATGATTTATATCGTCAGGACCAATTATGCATTTTACGATGCTCCGCAAATTATGCACAAGATTAGCAAACAAACAACACAGAGCAACGTCCCCATTCACATTTAGAGTTGTGTCCTGTTAATGAATGTAAGTCTAATATTCACTCTTCCTCTAGCTCCTGAGAGAAATATGACTCTGTTACCACACAAACATTTTCCCCGTTGGTGTAACTAGCAGATTTTACGCAGAGGTCCTGCAATACTGTTGCAACACAGACGTCGTCCATTAAGCTGCCGTCGCTTTTATACAAGTGAATCAGACAAGGGTTGTTACCACCTCCACTGCTGCCGTAAAGACGGAGCATCAAAATCCCCCCATTCCCTGTTTATACCTTTTATACAGGCGGCTGTGGCTCAGGAGTAGAGCCAGCGTCTTGTTATCGAAAGGTCGCAGGTTTGATTCCCTTGGTCTGCATGTCAAAGTGTCATTTGGGCAAGATCCTGAACCCAAAACTGCTCCTGATGTGCTGGTCGGCACCTTGCATGGCAGCCGGCCCACGAATGTATGTATGGATTACTGTAAGTCGCGTTGGACAAAAGCGCTCTGCTAAATGCCCTAAAATGTAAATACAGGACGGCATAACAACGTTCCTGCCTTGAGCAGGCTGTTTAAAAGCTGTTTGCGCCTTAGGTACAAAGCTGTAGCGCCCAACACTTTGAGCTGGTCATCGAAAAACTTCCTGGAAAAGAACAGATGCTGAATTTGCTGATTGTCTGGGTATGATTGTCTCCTCGCTCCCTTAATTAGCCATACAGATTCAAATGGTTGATGATTTTGCTGATGCCTTTAGATACTGGTTTTGTTTCAGCCTTTTTTTTTCCACCCACCTTATATCAGCAGTCTTCTTTCTTCACACTTCTTTCTTTCTTTCCCAAATGCCAATATTGACAACTCGATGTTTTGCTGTCACTGTTCCTTGAGACTCGTAGGAAGCGCCGTTCATCAGAATGCCCAGGTTGTCGTGGGAGGTGGTGCCAAAGGTGAGGCGCTATCCGTCTATCAGCGTTCATCATCGCTTTCTCTTGAGTCGGCGAGAGGGGCCAGACGGATGGAAACAGACGCAGCATAAACAACAACAAACCATAAAACCACACATTTCCACTCCACAGCGTCACACGGCACATAGCACTAATACCGCGGCGGCATATTTTTATGTCCCTGCTTCTCAGTCTCCTCACCGCGCTGTCTCTCCACCCTTCCTGTCTTCCTCTTTTCTCTGTGGCATCTTCGCGAACACTGTATGTACATGACAGAAGTGGGTGTGCACCGCTGTTGGATCATGGCTCAGGCTATATCAGTTGAAGCAGCGTGTCAAAAGCAGTCATGGGCAGCGGAGTGCATCCAGCCAGACGCTGTCGGACCTACTGATGTCCAGGGTGGAGGTGGAGAGGTAATAGAGATGTTGCACAGTCTGGACGAAAAACAGTGAATTGGTCTTTGAAATTTCAACGTGGATTGGTGTACATGTTTTTAGGCCCTCGCCTTTCATTTTGGTTATGGGGGTGTTTCAAATCTTATGGCTCTAGGAATGGCAATGTCGGTCGAGGTCAACTATTTTAGTCCAGCCTGGAACATCTCAGCTATATGAAATGTTGCACATATTGATGTTCCCCAGAGGATGATGCCTATTCGTTTTGGTGATACACTACTTTCCATCTAGCACCACCTGTAGGACATGATGTCCGATGATTTAGTGAAACATCAACATATACTAGATGTATTGGTCTGATCTTTTGTACAGACATTCAGGGTCCCCAGAGGATGAATACTTATGCTTTTGGGGATCTCTATATTCTCCTGGAGGTTGATTTGTTTGTGGTTTTGAGTGGAATGTCTCAACAGCTATTTGATTGCCTGTCATGAAATTTGGCTCAGGTATTCATGACCCCCTGAGGATGAGTCGTGACAACTAGTAACCCATTAATCTTTTTATCTGGCACTGTCATCACGCCAACATTTATTATGCACTTTGGTTTACGACTAAATGTTCGCCAAACTAAAGGCATTCCCATCAGCCTGAGCTGTGCTTTTTGTTTAGTGTTAATTAGCTATTGTTAGCATGCTAACATGCTAAACTAATATACCGTAATAAGTGTCAGAATAACTGACACAACAGCAGAACATTGAAGGCTTTAGAAGTGTTAGCTAAGTGGGCTAAACAAAAGTCAAAAATCAATGACAATCACTCACTCACAAAGAAAAGAGGATTTGTGTCCAGTTAGGATGAAAACGTTGGTTCCAGTTAAGGTACAGGACAAGCTGGAATTCATGTCCATAATTCAAACAAGGTATCGTGGGGACTTGGAATAAAGCAGATAGTTAACATGGTAAACATTTTACCTCCTTGTTTACCTTACAATTATTAGCATGCTAGCCTGCTGACGTTAGCATTTAGCTCGGTAAAAGTCTTTTTTCACCTAAATAATTGCATTTTACAATCACACAAGGATTGTTAAAATAACCCATTTGTCATCCACTAAGTGTGGACAATATAAGCATGGCAGCCCTTTCCCCCCCTTTATTTTAACAACGTTAAATGTAGCCTAGATATTTTATTTCCATCTCTATGTGTATTTTACACCTTCCAAGTTCTTTCTCTGCTGTGGACAGCATCGTTCTGCATAATTAAAAACATTACATATATCAGTCAGTATACTCATCTGTGCGTTAGCCTGTCACAAAAAAGCTGTTTAAAATTTAAACATAATTACAGGTATGATATGTGGCTCTTCACTGGAACCTGATGTATTGTATTTTCTTCTGTCAGAAACCATACAAACACACACAGCAAATATATATAAATAAACACATGATTTTTTTTTTTTTTTAAAGCTTAAGTTCCTTTTCAAAGTGTCTGTGGAATAATTGTGTGTCAGGAAATGTGTGTGTTCGCTTCTCTTGCCTCCCTCACGAACTAATATTGAATCGGACAGCTCATGATAGCTGGTTAATAGCATCTCAGTTCACTTCCCTTCTCTCAGGGCTGCGTGCAGGTGACACCAGGGAGGGAAGTAATAACATGTATGTGAGAAGACAGGGAGGAAGCAGGAGGAGTGAGGAGAATGGGGCAAATGAAGGAAGAAAGAGTCCATAGTTCAGTTATTTAGAGTAATGCAGGCAGAGAAGAATATGTGGTGGGTTTCCAGAGAAATCACTGTATGGATTTTATTACTGTACCTTAGATTATTGTGGTTTTAGTGGTGTGTGGAATATTGGCCACCTTCCTTTTGAGGTGGCAGCTCCTGTAACTTGTTTTATTGGCCCCGTTCAGTCACTTTGTGTGAACGTTATCACCGTCCTGCTGTTGTGTTGCCTTTTCTCCAGCTGCTACACTGCACCATAAAGTTTCCCAGTGGATATAAAGTTCTGCTGTGGTAGAGATAGTACTAAACAGTGTGGGCAGAGATTCCTTTTCCCGCATGAGAGAAAGAAAAAAACATTTCAGATCCACTGCACCAGTCCATACCATGACACCTGTTTCTCAGACAGGTGGGGGTTTTTTTTGTTTGTTTTTTTAATGCATGCAGCGTGGGCTGTAAGGAAACCCATAACTGCCAGGAAAAGAAATGGATGAAATGATGAATGACAAAAACTTTAAGTATGTGTACACAGAATATGAAGTTCCAGCCAGCTACCAGTTAGCCTATAGCTTAGCCTATTGACTGGTCCCAGGTGAACAGCTTGTCCAGATCTGTCCAAAATCATACATAAATATAAAAAAATGATAAGTTGCCATTATTGTTATTTATTTATTTATTTTACAAAAACAGCCTAGCAACAAATCTAGCAACTTTGGGGGCCTTTATTATTCTCTCTGAAAAAAAAAAAAAAACAACAGTATTTTTTACTAATTCATTTTCTTTGTGACTGTGGTTCTCTGGACTGACTGTGTGCACCGAGTGGGAGGGAGAAGCATCATGTTCAGTTGACCAATCAGCAGTGAGACAGGATGGTGAATGAGCTGTGGCCACGCTGAACGACCAATCCCTAGTCCCACTGCTGGTCAGTTCTCCTTTGTTTTCGGTCTCAACAAGTTTAAAACACTGACTTTCAGTTTTCAGTGTCTAGATTTTGGCTTTGTGACACTTCATCTCCACAGTCTGAACAACAAATTCCTGAAACCAATAATGGCCAATGATAAAGCTGGTTGGAGTTTGTTCAGTTTAGCTTGACTTATTTAAACTTAAATTTATGAGTGAATAGTTCTGTTGTGGCATCATAGATCATTTTTTCGAGCGGGCTTTTGCCATTAAAAGTATTTAGCAACAATGATTGTTGTTTGACAGGGAGTTACTCAGTGGAACTATTTCTTGGCGAACAGTAGCTGGATGCAGGGACTTTGTCTTGTCCTTTTACACTTGTGAATGGATTAAATAGACAATATGATGTTTTATTCATGGATTTTACAGGAAGGAACATTTTTTTTTCCTTTTGGTAAGAGCCAGGCTAAATGTTTCCAGTAGTTATGCTAAGATAAGCTAAGCTAACTCAAGGACACCGAGCCAGGATTTGAACCAGCAAACGTCCGATTACTAGACGCTCTACCTCCTGAGCTACAGCTGCCCAAGCTAACAAATTAACTATTTAGCAGCGATAAGAAATTCATATTATTTGAAAAGTTTTAAAATGATTCCCCTCTGTCAAAAGATGATTGATTTACATAATTATACTAGCTGACTTAACAGGATCATAGTTATTTTTCTTTACTTTTCGTAAATTTTTTCCTGGCAGTATTGTGCTTCCATAGGCTTGCCTATGACAGAACTTGAGCCCCTGATATGGAGACCCTTGAGTCCCTAAAGGTGATATTTTTTATACTTGCTTGCACAAGTTGTTCTTCTGCTTAAGACGATAACTTGTTCGCACAATATAGAAAAATATTACCTCGCATTGACAGCCAGCCAAGTTCAATTAGACGCACTACTGATTAGAGTTTACTCCCACTGAGGGCCCAAGTTACGATGTTTACTATAGGAAAGTTCAATTAATGTACCTTCTCTGAGTTAGATGTGTGTATTGAAATTTAAATCATCACAACAGGAAACTGATCTCATATTTTCTCTTCCTCCGTGAAAGAGATATGCGTCAACCTTTGTGTTTTATGGTTATTGGATGGAAAACGAATACCAAATAGGGCTCGACTGGAAGTGCAGCTGGGGAACTTCAGCTGTAGCTGTGAGTCATCCAGGTTTTTCGATGAACTTTTCTTCAAAAAGGACAGCCAAAGCAGATCTCACTTACGTGCACTCGCAGCTGCTGATGGGCAAACACACAAAGGAAAAGAGCAAAAAGTGGGTGAAGAAGTAACACGAGAGAACTAATCAGCATTTTATCGGCGCAACAGAGTGCACACTCTCTCCATCTCGCTCTCTTGTGCACTTCCCATAGATTTATCATGTGTTGCCAGACCCGGTTCGTGTGGTGGATAGGGAGGTAACTAGAGCGATGGAGGCTGAGGGGGAACAGGGCGACTAGTTCATCATGTTAGCCTAGTTAGATGAAAGCAGAGATAAAGGGATGCTCATTAAATCCTTCCTTTCCACATTTCCCCCCCCGTTTTCCACCCCAGCTCCTTCCTCTTCCCTCTTACTCAGTGTCACAGTTTTGCATCATGCCGTTGCGCAAGACAACAGGTTAATTACACGCTTCTTGCTGCTGATTTTGGCCCCTAAATTGGAACCGTTGACAACTGTGCTGAAAGGTAGAATCTGTCAACGCTTGGTGTCTCACATGATCGTTATTGGTTTGCCATTTGCTGAACCAGACTGCCATGGACTGGTGCGAGCGTCATTTCATGTATATTAAAGGTGAGAGGTAACACAGTGGAGGATTAGATGTAGACTAACCCTAACCCTGTTCTTTTGAGTGGTGTCGGACCGTTTTATCGACGTCTTTATGTCATCTAAACTTTTGTATTACTGGGAAAAAAAATCCTCTTAAAATGGTCCATTTGTTCATGCAGCCAGCTGAATTCAACTGACGTCAGCGTTGTGGCTTTACACTGCATGAATTGCCCCGCAAACGCAGACTCCAAGTAGCCGTACCGTCTTCATGTCTGAGTCCTTGACATTTCCTCGACATTTGATGACATTTGTGGACACATGTAAACTGCAGGATTTGACAGTCTATCAAAAATGGAGGGAGAATAGTGATGGTCAAATGTCAACAGGCTCCTGCCATCTGTTGTTATGGCTGCAGCACTGAGGTAAAGCGCACTGTGGGACAGCGTCACGGTGGTCACTTCTGCTGTGTCATGGCTCAGAGTCAGGGCGCTCTGAGGCTTCCTATCTATGGCCTCCTAGACACAAACTGGACGCCGTGTGATGATTAGTTGTTAAAGCCCCTGAAAACTCTTTTCAAGGTGTTGATGTATTTGTATTTTAATTAATGAAGCATCAATCAGAGTATCTAAATCCTGATTGGTGATCAGATGAACAAGACATGACCTTTTCCAACGCCCTCCTCTAAAATAACCAAAAATAACTTTGGCAAAACTATGTTGTGACTGTACTTTGTGTTCATGCTCATGAGTGAGAAGCTGAAATTTTGATCCTCTTCTCTTTTGATTGTGATCACCAGGGTTGAGTCAAATGATATAAAAATGTACTCAGTTACTTAATATTGGTACAAATACCATGGCATTTTTATTGTTCAAGGAAACAAAACAAAACAAGTATAGAAGGTCAATTTTGAAGTCTGTAAACGATCACAGGTCAGGTCACAATTATTCAAACTTTTTCCATTTTCTCTTACATATAGTTTTGGCTAGCCAAAAACCTCTGTTACTGTCTCAGTGCTAATTTCCCATCAGACTTCTTTTTGGTAATGTGGCCTACTTCCCAGATCTTGGCCTAAGTTTTAAAAAATTCTGATCTAATCCTTTATGCGCCTGGTTGCACCAAGAGGTTGGAGGTTGGCTGAATGAAATTTGGTCGCGTGACAATTGGAGCAATTTCTGCTTTGGACGATGGTTCTCCCTGCTCCCTCAAATATCATCACTTAAAAGGATTTAGTGAATCCATGCCATTGATTAGGTGAATTCACTTTGCTTTATTGAAATCACTTTGCTGAGACATGTATTAATTAGAAACACTGGCCACAGTTCTTTGAAGGTAAATCCCCACACAAGCACTAGATGCTTGAGTGAGTAGAATATTAAAGGAATGACTATTAAAGCTAGGGTTAGTAAGTTATTCTAGAATCATGTTTGGATGCTTCTAGGATGGATTTTTTTGGTTCGATACTTTCCACATTTAACTGGTTTATACAGTCTTACCAACAGCAGCTTTTACTGTTCAAATGAAAACCAAAAGAACATTAAGCCAAAGGAATGTAACAACTGTTGCATGTGGACACACACATGTGGCCTAGTATCCTTGTAAACTTGTGATTGCTGAAGTAATTTTAATTGTAGAAAAGTTAATGTACCATAGCCGTGTATGCAATTTCAATACAAGATTCCTTATCAGCATCAAATCACCTCAAAGCAACATTCCTTTCAAAAGTTCCTTCCTACTTCCTACACTGTTGGTGAAATTGCAACCAGGTCTCCGATGGGAGAGATATTAAAAGATTTTGTGTGACAGATGCCTAGACAGATGCTTATTGTTAACATATGGTGCTTCATGATTGAGTTCTGCTGTAACTGAGTGAAATACCAATATAGTCACTCAGCGCTGCCAAATTCCTTAAAAAGCATCACGCTCGCTAATCAAAGGAAGGAGCTTAGATATGTTGGAGGGGCTGTGATGTTGCAACAAAGGGATTGGGCACCAAGAAAATGCAAACAATGTGACAAATAACAAACAACAATCAGGGGACACACTGTTGGATAACAATGTCAGTCTGTGTACCAGATTGAATGATCTCAACAATTGTCGATTGCCATAAAGAAAAGACATTCATGGTAGTCAGAGGATGGACCCTACTGACTTTGCTGATCTAAAAATTTGGTCCAATTTGACACTTATCATGTGAAATATCTCAAGGTCCAGGTGGCAATCCCACACTGTGATGCCACTGTCATGTTTGGGGTTTTGAGGGGTCTTCAAATGCGTCAACTGTTGGAGAGATCTACGATAAGATAGATATGATAGAATATAATATATATAATATAAAAACTTTAATAATCTCTGACATTTAATGGATGGATGGATGTATAGTACCTAAACCCTCTCTTACAGTTTTTCTCGATTGTTTACACACATTTTCTGAAAGCATGCCTCACACTCTCAGAACTCTCAGAACGCACACAATGGGCAAAACCCCTCAATTCTCCTGCAAAATGAAACTTTACATTCAAAACAATGTCATTTCTTCTCAAACTGGTATTTTGTTTTCAAATGACACACACAAACCATCATATGAAAAGACATTTATAAGAACCAGTTGAACACTGATGTGCTCAATGTAAAACACTATGATGAATGGAAAACACTTCTTCTCCATTCATCATAATGACTTAGGCCTTTTTTTTGTTTAGTGTTACACTTACTACAGATAGTACATACATAAGTGTGTTGTAAAATATTTGAGAATATTGTTTTTATACTCAGAACACACAAATACACGGTAACAAATATATTTTATTTTTCCCACAAAAACAATGTACACAGTGTACATCCCAACCAACACAAAGTTGCACATACAGTGGTCTACATACAAAACAACAGAAGAATTTACTGTATACAGTTAGAGTTCA
>OMLP01034191.1:5362-18281 GCA_900302685.1 Spondyliosoma cantharus
CAGTCTCTCCTTGGTAATTATTAGGGGTGACATTAAACCATCACTGCTCAGTTTTATAGTTCTGACAGGCGAGTCTTTCCCTTTTTCTATCAGTCGCTCTGTTATTTCCATGCACCCAACAACCACACATGCACGCTATTCTGCGCTCTAACATAAGACTTGAGTGGTGGATAACAATAGATCGTCACCGGCAAAGACAAAAGAAGTGCATTTTTAAAAATGTATGAGAGCCATTTTCTTAAAAATCTATTACAGTGGCTTCTTTTGGCTCGAGCGCGTTGCTTTGTAGTAATGGTTCTCGGAAGACGTATCGCTCGAGCGCAGAACAAACTGCAGAAACACCTGTTGCATTTGAAGAAGTTGTTTTATTATGAATATTTTATCCCAGAAACAACACAAAATGCAGGAAGCAGAGATTTATACAACAAAAAGATTATGCCCTCTATTCTGGGCATCTCCACTTTGTCTCCGGCACTTTAAATATTCATCGATACCACAGCTGACATTGTTCATTTGTGTGTCTTCAGAGAGCGGCCTTGCGTTCTCCACTTCAAAACAATAGACCCGATGACCCGTCATGCATAGGGAATTATGCTTTTAGACTCCACACTCAACGGATTCGGCTGTTTAGCAGTATGGAGCTGAGTTATCTGTAGCTGGGGAAACAAAAGGGGGCATCATGAATTCTTCATTGTCGGTCGATTCTAAAGAACTGCCTAAAGTTAGAATGAGTTGGAAAGAGTGCACTTCGGGCTCCTGCTTTAAAATGGTAATACCACAAATCACAAGACGCCGATGAGTCACGTTCGCTGGTGAACTTTAGAGGGTGAAACTGTAAAAATCGATCCCTGTGGAGAATAAACGCAAGCGCGCCTCTTTCTTAAATCACCTCGCGTTTTGTGTGTGACGTTCGGCGGATGGAGTTAACATCACTGCGAGTTCAACGTGGGAGATAACGCCCGTAATTAATTTTCATATCTACACCTCTCAGCGCAGAGTCGAGCTTAAGGAGACCCTTCTTTTCTTTCTCGCAGCTGTTGGTGAGCTCCATTCTCCTTAATGATAACGCAGAGATTGTAGCAATTACAAGTCATTTTTTGATGTTTTCTATCTTGCATGAATACCCAAAAATATCGTTTTTGAAGCATTTTTTTTTGGCCATTTATCCTGACAGATTGCAAGATATGTGCTGGCAGGGGGGGAGTTTGTTGTTTTGGTCAAGAGAATTTCAAAACGCTCATAACATTCTGGTGATGAGGCGTTTTCACTCACCTGTGTGAAACGTATGCTTTAGACGCAGCTTGACTCAAATAATAACCCACCCCCCCCAAAAAAATGAAAAAAAAAACGTTTTGCCCTGAGGGAAAAATTGCAACCCATTGATCTTTTGAACTCTTGATGGGGGTTTGGCTGTAATATTTATCAAAGAGACTCACTCTAAACTATTTTGACACCATCGTGTTCGCTTCAAGGCCGCGTGCAACACGCAGTTAAAGAGAGGACGCGGACAAATCAAAACCGAAACGGAAAATTTGAAGGAACCAAAGCTTGTGGGAAAAAAAAATAAAAAATCTGTTATCATTCTCATTACGGTGAAAGACTTCGGGGTTTGAATGAACGATGGGCCCGTTTCTCTTAATGAGTGAGTCGAGTCCAGTTTGAGGCTGTTACAGTGTAGAAAAACAAGCATGATGAATATTAATGAGAAATACCCTTTTAAGATCAAATGGATTGCCATGGAAGAGGCAGAATGGTGGCCTAGAGAAGCCGTCCTTCATGTGGAAAGTCCAAGATCAAGCCCAAGAGAAATTAAGCATCTCTCCTGCGGAAGCGCCTGCGAGCAAGGCACTGAACCCCGTGACCTTTGACCTCCCCGCGAAGCAGGGGGAGGGACTGAAAGACGGCAGCATATTTTCTCCTGTGGGAACGGCTCCGGCGATCACAAAATTATTAATGAAAACTAGCCTTTTAAGATCAAATAGCATGGCGTGATGAATGGCGCTGTCAGTGGCATGCCGTTTGGTTTCAGATCTCTTTTGTGTTTTCATAGTTTGCATTCAGAGCGTCTGAGCAAGACCAGAGATGTATTTCTCAGAGAGGACGCCGCATCCTCTGTTCTCAGACGCCGGACCAACATTTTCATGCCTTTGTTGTTCATCGGCCGGGAGAGATTGATACGGTTTCAGCTGTGCCGAAAATTCATTTATGCTTGCAAGAGAAAAAAAAAAAAAAAAAAACGTTTGCTCAGCGTGGCCAAAGTACACGTGGCCCATTACGAGATTGGAAAAGTATATGCGATCCTCAGCACATTTTCTGGAAATGACCATTCAGAATGAGTAATGAAGGCTACGCCAACGTTATATTACACCTAACTCATATACATGAGCCCAGAGGGGGAAATCAGTGGGGTTTAATTCTCTGGTTTATGTTGGAAATGGACGCCATTAAACAAACATTTTCTTTCAGGTATTCCATTGACTGGAAGAGCGACTTGGACAGCTACTTTGACATTGATCCGGTAGAGGGGACCATTTCCACCAACGAGCTGCTCGACAGAGAGAGCATCGCCCAGCACAATATCTCCATCGTGGCGACCAAACTTAGTAAGTATGACAACGAGATCGATCGTGATTCACGCAGGTGCCGCTGTCCTTCCCTCGCCATAATCTGTGTGAAGGATTTAACACGCTTTTACTCAAGTCAATACTCAATCCCATTTTGCTGGAAAGGTTTATAGGTGACTATAAACCATGATGGCTCTCCTGGCGGGATGTATCTCCGGGACATTGTCTCCTCCAGCGTACTTCGCTTTAACTCTGTTTTCATTTTTAACCGTCCTTTTTTTTTTTTCTTTTTTTTTAGCACGTCTGATGACATTGGCATTGGAAGGGAGCTCTTCTTGCCAGAGTCAACTTTTACTTACACCGCAGTAAAAAGTGTGAACCCTCTGGAGTTTTTTTTTTTTTACAGCAAGCAGATGCAGCGAGGGAAAAAAAAAAAGGGGTGAAGCAATGCGTTGCTGCGGCTTTAAGACGTGTCATCGAGCTAATTATGTTTTTATGAAGGAAGTGGAGCAAATTTCCGGATAAATAAGCAAATCCATCGTCATCAAGTCATCAAATCTGCTAAGAACCGTCAAAGTCATTATCCCAGAGGCAGGCTGGTGCTCAATCAAAATTACCCACGCTGTATATTCATTAGGACAGACTGTGAAATATGGGCTGTTAAAACTTGAGTCATTGTCGCCTTGGAAACTGATATTACTCACTTCCCCTCAAGGTCACGGCGGTGACATGCTAATTCTGTTTTCAATGTGTGTGCGTGCGGTTTCTTTTGTGTGGCTTTTGTGCAGAAGTGTCAAGGAACTGGAGGATGAGGAGGACTGAAAGGGTATACGGCGGTGGGAGGAGGGAGTAGGAGGGAGACGGCACATGTTCGGTGTGGTGATGCAGGATTCGAGCAGCTTGTTCCTGCACATCTTACCGTCGCCCACTTGCCTTTCATTCCTTTACCTATCAGACTCTGATCCAGACCTCTGCCCTCCCTGGGTTCCCCCCAGATGCTCCTTTTGGAGACTATTTTTCACCACAAGAGAGAGAGAGAGAGAGAGAGAAGAGACAAAAATCCAGCTCCAGAACACAAAGTCTAAAATAAGTGATGGGGACGGTTGTGCCGGTGCAGAAGGGAAAGCGATAAACCCAGCACCCCGGAGTTTGTGTCCCCACTCGTGAGTTCAAATGCGTTTGCGACCTTGAGTGAGATTTGGCAGAACTTTGTGTTCTGGGTATTGGATAGCTGTTACGGCTCCTCTGCGACGCATTCCATTATCATCAGCGGGATGTTGTCTGTCTCTTATTCGGGTTTTAAACCATGAAGAACGGCGATAAATTCCGAAGCAAGATACCTTCAGCGCCCATAGAACCAATGTGTTATATGAGGTCACGCACAGAAAAAAAAACAAAAAAAAAAGTGCTCTGACTCTGTGGAGCAGCCTCACTGCAGTTTTCAATAAACACTAAATTATTGCAGACCTTCCTATTTGACCTGTTTCTGCTTCTGCTGTGTGTCCTTCCTGCTAATACGCTTCTCGCATTTGTGCGCCCACACCTTTTATTCCCCTCTACAATAACTCTGAGCAAAATATCCAACATTTTGAGTCGTTGAATGACACCCCTTTTGAAATAAAAGGCACTTTTTTATTTATTTTTTTTTAAACGCTGCAACGATTAGCACAACACCTGAGTTGGAGACTTTTCACGTCACAAAGCCTGGGAGATTTCTCCGGTCATTGCCAGACACCGCAGTCATGCAGCAAAATGAGAGCAGTGTCTGCCGCTCTCCTGAGACACAGTACACAGCAGAAGGCGTGCTAAATAAGAGCCGGGGCTAGATTAACGGTTTGCTTTTTGGCATTTAAGCCCAGTGGCGATTTTTTTTTTTTTTTTTTAGGAGTCAAAGAGAGGGGAAGATCTATTAAATGCAATAATAACCTTGGCAGGAAGCGGTGAGGAGGCACACTCCTTAAACTGTCCGTTTACAGCAATAAAGCAGTTTTGAGTTTGCTTACTTTAATTCTGTCCACAGTTGCACTTTCTGCATAATCATCCACAGGGAATGTTTCTGTCTCTGTTTTGTAGCCCCTTTTTTTTTTTTTATAGATTTGTGGTTGATTGCTTGCAAAGATTTTTTTATTAAAATGAGCTTAATTAGAAAAGTAGTATCCAGTAGAAAAGCAGTATAAAGCAGGCAACTTTATGGCTGACTGCCCCGTGCATTCTGTAGCAATACAGGATTCTGCTTCAGTAAAATAAATAGAGCATTTTGTTACTGGGCTGAAACGCTGACGCTCGACAGATTTCAATATAACCACTGTACCATTGCTCCATCTAGTGGGCTGTAAGATATATCACTGATGACATGCTGAGAGCCAGTCAACAGTTATGGTGATGAGTTTTTTTTTGGGGAGGGGAGAGAGATGAGAAGGGAATCAGGGAAATGATGCACTTTCGTTGCCAGAAGAAGTTTTTTAAAGCAGATGTTTCGATGCGGGCGATTCAAAGTTCTTCAAACTTTTAGAGGCCAAAGAACTGGTTCCCCCTCCCCACCCGCCGCCCCGATGGCCGAAAAGATCAGTATTTTTGCTGGGTGAGCATCAATGTTAGTAGTTCAGTCAGTGCACGGCAGCAAATCCCACTCTCGGTGTCATTTTTACCTCGGTTTGGAAGATTGCTTTTTCCATCAAGGTCAGAGACAGGTTACTAACTGAGCTGTGGCTGCGTCTCCAATCCCCTTGAGACCACTCTACAGACCCCCCCCTCTTCCTTCCTTCCTTCCTTGCATCCTCCTAAACCACCCACCTACACACAAACCTACGCACCTATGCGCTCCCTGCACAGGCACTCACACAAACAAGCGCACACTAAGCCCCCCTGCTGCAGAGCAAAGCCTATTCCCGCATCAAATCCATAAAGTTTACCTTACTTGGGCTTTCACACAAAAAAAGAACATTTCCCCGTGGTGCCCCTGCAGCGAGGAAACATTGTAACAAACAACCCTGGATTCAAGTTGGTCCCTCTCAAGGGGGCTTTCACACTATAATTAATATGAGCCGCACATCTTCTAGCTAAAACCCATAACAGAAATCTCAGCCCTGCAATGGAAATATTCTCTACATAGAGCCGTATTCCATGAGGCGATGCGTGCTTTATTTGTAGGCGGCGCATGGGATGCTTTTAACCGTGTGTTTTTTATTTAATTCTCCTTTTCGTCATTAATCAAAGACGTCATAAAACAGCGGCGTCCGGGGCGTAATTCATGCACCAGCATGTTCCAGACACACGAATGGTTTCTCCAGCAGAGGTGTTTAACCGGTGGGCGAGCAGCTCGGCGGTTTAGCATCTGCTGAAGGACACTCTGGGACTGGACACTCGGGCATGACAGCCTCTTATAAGCACTTGGCCATCCTACAGCAGCAGTGATAAACCTTTATGCCTCTGCCCCAAATATGATGGTAGTACTGCAGGTATCCACATGATGTCAGTGCTGTGAAATGAAAAAAAACCAAAAAAAAAAAAACCTTGTGTTCACATGTCTGCTGTATTTAAACACTTGTGTTTTCCTCTCCAGACAGTCCAGTTCTGACCAGCCGGGTGGCCGTCACCGTCCACGTGCTGGACATCAACGAGTTCCCCCCCGAGCTCGCCAGCCCTTATGAGACCTTTGTGTGCGAAAATGCCAAAGCGGGGCAGGTACGTCGGCGTTTTTTTCCCTCCCTCCCCTTCCTCGTCATGCGGACACGTGATGAGCTCGTGGCGCTGAACGCAGCGAACATTGTGGTGTTGAGACGTGTTTGCAGCTGTTGATTGGGGTGTTGCTTTTCCCGCTAATGGCTTTAAGGTGGTTGCTGAAAACCATCTCGAGGTGATACATTGAATATGAAACGAGAGAGTTGCCGTTTAAACTTCGGTCAGAAAGGCACGGTGACTTTACAGCGGGTGGATGTTAAAATGAAGTGCCACTGTTTGCCTCTTTGAGCTGCATACCTCTGCAATAAATACACTCATTTAACTCTCACGTCGATACCAGACAGAAGGTCGGTTTCCAGTATTTTACTCAAGGTCACTTGGATGAAACCTGTTTTTTTTTTTTTTTTTTTTTTTTTATTTCGAGGGAGTTTGCAGAGAACCCCTCCGGCACAGCGTTTGAATCTAAATCTCGAAACTGATTGTGTCGTGGAGTTCGATTCAGCTGGAGAGGCAATCATAAAGCGCAGCAGTGCTTTGCATATCAGCAACCTAGAGTACATTTCAGATGATGTATTTGAGATGCAGTGGAGGATTTGCCCGTGCGCATTGTAAACCACCTGTGCCTGTAAATTAGCCCATTAACCAGCATCTATATGCGGTTAGCGTTCGGAGAGGAACAGCTTCTTTGGCAGTCTATCAAATTGCCGTAGACTCCTCATCACGCTGAGGATGTTTTCCCGGTCCTCAGGCCTGTTGCAATCAAAATAACGGCTGTGCCTTGCATTTGAAGGCGTCACTGTCTCCCTAACATGAAGCTCGCCAGTGATTTATTTTTTTTTTTTCCTCCAATGTTTTCAGCCTTTAAGATCGAGTCGAACAACTTTCGACAACCTTTTCTTTCAACCAGCTGCTGACTACGAGGGGCGTCCGACGTGAAAGCACAACGCTCTGCCAACATTTAGATTATTTCACTCGAGGGAGATCTCAGTTTTTCGTTCCGTCTGTGCTCTTCTTTTCTCGTTGGTTAGAGCGAAAGGCTAGGTTTGATTTCATGTACATGCAGTAAGTCCACCAGGTGGTATTCAAGAATTTTTTAGTCAAAAGAATTCAATAACGGGTGTGTGTTTGGCTGTCGATCAAATCTGCTCAAACTGCATCCACTCAGCCCCCGATGAAACAGTAGCTGGGTTACACGCTTGATAAATAATGAATACAGATGCTTTCCAAACTTTTACTGTATGCGTTGGCTCCAGTTTTTTAATCATAAATATTTTAAGGCTACAGAGAAGTACTTAGTACATGAGACCACGTTTTCTGGGCCTTTAAGGATCAACAGCTCTTTACACTCACTTGCACAGCTTCTGACCCAGAACCCACACCGCTCGTTACCATGTGTGATACTCTGACAAATTAACACTACATACTTTGATTCAGTACTATTTGTACTGGTGACTTAAAAGCAATATTCAAACACAGTATCTTGACAAAAGTATGTCTCCTGGGTGCGTTTTACCACGCTGGATTGATATTCAGATCAGCTGCGAACATTATGGCGCATCCTCTTCTCTTCCGTTCTCCTCTCCCCTCTTCTTTACTCCCCTGACTTTTATCTCCTGCTTTTAATCTTCTCTTCTTCCCACCTATTCTCCTCCCCGCCTGCGTCGCCCTCCGGTGCAGTATGCACACTCTCCTCCACTGTTTCCACAGCGTGACTCCACCCAGGTGCTGTGCACAGCTGGCGGATGATAAAGAATCGCCGATCCTCTCTTGTAAAGAAAATCCACCGCGCGTCTCCCTCGATGATTATCTGCGCTCGCGCGGCTTGAAAAAAACATACAAGCCCCTCGTTTTGGAGCGCTTCACACCGTGGCACCACCTCCCGTGTAAAATAATCAGCAAAGCAGGACGTAGCCAAGCGAGAGAAGGCACCGGCTATTTTCATGTAAATGAAAGTGTGGCCTCGGACCTTAAACTCACGTTTGCGAATAAAACTGGTCAGGGCAGCGGCAAAGTAATGGACTGGTAGTTTCTTTATTTTAATATGAACTGGTCTCAGAGACCTGATCAGTCAGCTGGCGGGGTGTGAAATGAGAAAAAGCCACCACAAAGGAATCATAAAACAAGCTTATTTACTACTGCAGAGTTTGACTTATTAGATGCACTTAAGACAGCCGGTGCTGTGATGTGTCCCTCCCTCTTCACCGTGTTTCCTTTTGCTATTTTACGACGCCACACTGAAATGCCATCCTCTTACTCAAGTTTGTTATGCCGGAATAATTACATTTACATTTACAGCATTTAGCCGACGCTCTTATCTGGCTCGACTTACAATGCAGCCGAGTGCAAAAGCAGAATACACTTAAAGCCATTTAACATATACAATAGGACGCAATAATAAGCAGTTACAGCTGCTCACACGGCTCCACTTATGATAGAGAGGGCTGGGAGGCACTCGAGTCCAAGAAAAGGAGCATTTTTTTTTACATGATAGATTAGAATAAAGGGTGTAATTGGAAAATAAAACCAACCTTTTCAAAGCTGGTGACAAATCCGGATGTTTTAACACGGAAGCTGAAGACAGCCGGTTTAATATACCATTTAGTATATATTATATACATTCAATGCTTTCACTCGTTCAGTATTGTTTATTGCTGATGAACAGCATTTAAAGAATCATCACAGATCACGTTACAAACGAAAATCACCAAGAAATTTGTATCAGTTTTACAGAGATGTTCTGAAGGGGATGTCATCTTAGCGGTCGTCAAAGTAGTTTGTAATGTTAATCATATAATAATTCAATTGTTTTGATCAGAGATGAAACAAATGGCTGATTAATCACTTTGTCAGCCGACAGACAATTAGTTACTGATGTACTTCTGACACTTGTGACATTTGTGAGATGCCACCAGAAGTTTAGTTGAAAACAGTGTTGGATGATAAAAAGGTTACAAGCTGCATGCGTTGTGGCACCTGTGTGCAGAAATCCATGATGAGAGAGGGCACTTCACCATGTTTTATCTACTGAAAGGTTATTTCCTCATGTTTCATCTACCATAGGGGTATCCCAGAGGGCACTTTGCAGCCTTTTATTTTGAACATGGGGATGCCAAGAGGGCGATTGCCCCACCTGCACCCCCCCCTGAGCCCACCAGTGGTTGAAAACATCAGTATTAAAACAGCGTTATCAAAAGGGTGTGAAGAAACAACAGTGTTGACGCTACGTTAAAGACATCTACGCACTGTTTTGCAGAGATGTCACCTGACGTTAGCATGCCCACCAGCTAGCCCTGGCCCTTCCTGTCTCATAATATCACTTCGCACAGGCAACGGTCGAGAGGCAGCCCTGTAGATTCAGGTGTTGGATGTATATCAGCTGTTAATGTAATACATGAACAAAATAAACTCACAAAATGCAAAGAAAGGATATACCATTACCTCTATGTTCCCTATAAAACAGCTAAATGCAACCAAACACCTTGTGAATTCAAGCAAAGAGCAGCAGTCGGTTGCTCGTTTGTGATATTTTTGGCGGCATTATTGTACAAATTACACCTGTAGGTAAAAATGCCAAACATTTCAGGGTTGAAAAGCCTGAAAAAGGTATAACTGCCCTTTTAAGGACAGTTATAATAAGCCAGGAAACGAAGAGACAGACGTGCAGCAAAGGTCCATGACTACAATCAAACCAGAGACACTGCAGCTTAATTTTATGCGACTTTACTGTCTTTCCACCAGGACGCCCTGAAACAACATAAATCACTCCGGGCTGTGTTTTGGTTTGATGGACATAAGTAATTATTTCTGACAATACTGGGAAGAAAAGATTGATTGATTGCATGCAAGTGAAAGTGATTGTTGGTTGCAGCTTTTAGATTTATTCATCACTGAGCTAATTTGGTTGCCGGGAATCAATAGTGTGAAGTGTACAGCTGCTGTGGGGAGCACAACGGAGCTCTCATCACACCTGGTGTCAGGTTTACTCCCCTGGAGGGAATCTTATTCAAATAGTGAGGGAGGGAGCAACACATTTGAGCTGATGTAACAGGGCAGAAGGGCTGATTAGTGGTTTCTCCTTGTGGGTGATCCAAGGCCGAGGCATCGGGTCTGCTTCAGGTCAAGCCCTGTGGGCAAGGGGGGAGAGCAGAGCAGGTAGCGCAGCTGGGCCGGCCGGACAGCTGCTTTCAGACAAAGCCCAGAGACGTTCGGGGAAATAGAAGTAAAGTATAAAGTCGTCAGCAGTCTGGTACAGAGGTGGCTGAGTCAGCAGTCTGTGTCTTGCAGAGTGGAAATGAAGAGAAGTTAGCGACCGCTCGGCTCGGCTGTTGTTCAGTAAACACACTCTCACATATTCACATAAGTCACCGAAGTGGAGCAGGAGGGCGTTGGATTGTTCAGAATGGCGCCCGTCTCTTGTTTCATTGTAGGGTTTTTGTTCCGTGATATAAACACAATAAACCGTATAATCACGGTTTTCGCTTTCCGAACATTAAACAGTCGTGAATGCACTTAATCCATCACAATACATGAGGTGAGGTGAGCTAGAAATGTCAGTTATCAATCAAGCGTTCAGCGACTGTCTCCAAAACTTCTAGCGAGAACAAGTCACTGCTTCCTTTAAAGACTGACAGGTCTGACACTTCCGCTCGACGCTGAATAATTTCCCATTTTCTGCCAGAGCAAACCTGTAGGAGTTTGATTTTCCATTAAAGACGAAGCATAACTACTCAAAACAAAACCCCCGAATCCGGGGGAAATCCACAGTTGTCCGTCAGCATGCTGATGAAAGAGTCACTAGTCTGCAAACAATGTTCAGAACGTACCTCATAAACACACGGGGACACAGCTAAAACTTAAATGTCAATCGAAACCTAATAATACACTGAGATTTCTGTCAGATTTTTATTTTTTGTTTCCTTTTTTTTTTTTTAACAGGTGATTCAGACTTTTAGTGCAAGAGACCAGGATCTACCGACTTCCGGACAGCAGTTCTCCTTCAAATCACCAAAGGAAGACGTAAAAAACAAGAACTTCACCATCCGGGACTTTGGAAGTAAGTGTTCTCGTCTTCTGACAACGCCGTCTGCTCTGTGACAGGATAAATCAGAACGAGTGAGACGCAGCAGAATGATTTCTGACGGCTACAGCCCGAGGAGGCATCGCCGACCACCGCAGTTGACGCAGCTTCGTCTTCCGAACTACGGGAACTCGCAGCATTCACTCTCGGCGTTTATACCTGACAAATGATTACAGCCGAGCAATGCGAATGATGATGAAACGGCGCCGGCGATCAATTAAACTTCCCTAGAAAGACAGCAGATGGTGAATTGATCGCTTTTAAAGGGAGGAAAAGAAGTCATCTGTGCGATAACACAAACAGTGTTAAAAGATTGGCAAATGATTTGGAAAGTGGCCTTGATAGCGATCAGAAAATCAATGTATAGTATAATAATGATAACAGCTGAATTTGGGGGCAAACAATCCAACAAACAGAAGCGTTATTAATTACATTTCAGAGTCAGAAATACTTTATTGATCCTGGAGGAGGAAGTCGGGCTACATTACAGCTGTTCCTTCCAGAATGGATGTGCCACAAATAGAGAGATTATAAGAAACATATCAAATGGAGAATAAGAGATGAGAGAAATATTGTACAAATCTCCAAAAAAACACAAAATTGTTACTTGAGTACATGTAAAGATATTGTGTAGAAATATTAGTTTGGTGAAAGTGAAGCCTTAAAGTATCTGATAGTAAATATACTTAATTATCAAAAATACATTAAACATTTTTCTGACGATTGCAGTCGGTGTTTTGTTTTTGTTCGATTAGATACATTTATTTTAAATATGCTGATGCAGCATTAAGTCTGCAAAGTAACTAGCGACTAAAGTAAAAGCCCCATATTTATTTATATATTTCCAAAATGTAGCGGAGTATCTCACAATTGAGAGTTAAAATGTGTGAATTAAACTACGACACGTGACAATTATAACTATTTGAATATGCGTGTCTCATGCTACACTATAACAGCAATGTGGATAATCTTTAATGGTATTAAAATAGGTAATACATTACAATATGTACAGTATAGATACAGTTTATCAAAGTAACTGCCCAGTTAGATAATTCCTCAGGTCTGAATCACACAGAATCTGACTGTTACGTAAACCTCAATAATAAAATAATAAATATAATAATATTACATCACAACAGCCACCCTCCAATCTCTAGCTGCAACTAGTACATTTGGAATTAGGACAACCACCTTCTCTTATAATTTAGTTTAAGAGTGTCATGTGTCTCACTGGCAAAAATAACCTGAGCACATGCAGCGAGACGTTGTCTCATGATCAGGGGCTGTATGACACTCTGCAGCGTGCACCGGCCGAGCCCTTTGAAGTCAAACCAGAACGACGGGTAATGAAAAGTGGGACGTGGCAGGATGAGGCCAGGGAAACGAATGCATTCACCGTCCCTGACAAGCCCGGGTCTGAACCTCTGATCCAGTTTTACCTTTTGGACACAGCGTCTTGCAGTTTTCCCGGCCGCCAGGGGCCCCGCGAGCGAGCTCTCCAGACGCAGAGTGAGATCTGATAGGCAGGGACAGACAAATACAAGCACCACGGGCACCTCGGACGGCTTCAGCAAGAGAGGGAGAGGGAGAGGCGAGA
>OMLP01034194.1:0-13587 GCA_900302685.1 Spondyliosoma cantharus
CTCGCCTCTATCCCTCTAAACCCTAAAGCCTTAACACCCTCCTCCACCTCCCCCTCTCTCCCTTCTCTCCCTCTCCACACTCATACATATACACAGAAACACACACACACACACACACACACACACACACACACACAAACACACAGCACCTTCAAATTTAGAGGCAGATTTAACTGATGATCTTAATAAAGGATCGCTCTCTGGGCCTTCAGCTGTCAGTGTGCAGCAGCTTTGTGTTCGCTGTCACAACATTTTGTTGGGTGATTAGCAGCTCTTTAGTGTTCAGATCTCTACGTGTCGTTTGTCTTATTTCAGGCAGATGTTATCAGCACACACTTGTCTGTACCAGCCTCGTAGTTTTCTGTGGAGCCAGGACGGGGATGAGGAGGTGCAAGCAGACAACTGCAGTTTAACGTTTGTATACTCACAGCTGACACTGGTCTCCCTTGATGCCTTTAGTGGTACAGAAGCACTTCCCTGAGTTGACGTGGCACACGTTGGCGTGGCTGTTACACTTGCAGGCTGCAAAGACAAAAGACAAAAAGAAAACTCAAACATTTGCCTCAAAGGAGATGAGGAAGATGGTTAAGAAAGAACTGATGTGAGAGAGAGAGAAGAGTGTTGATGGAGGAAGGCCGAGTACGAAAGGCGAAACTGAGTCATTCCCGCTCTGTATTAAAAGCTGTTCAGTTCCTGATTGCAATGATTTCTCTTGATTCCCCTCTTACTTGAACTTTTATGCACATTTACCAACCTTAAAAAGCATCATTACTTCCACATCACTTGTTGAAATCATTTAAAGAAATCGCTCCCCTGCTACATACGGTCACCGCTGAAAGAGGCACTGTATCATTATCCACAACACATTTCTGGAGCTTCGCAGCAGAACAGCGCTACAAACTCCGGTAGCCCTGAGATCCCATTTTGAGCTCGTGCACCCACTTCAGTTCTTTCTTAAGAAATCCAACATGACTAAGAAACAGAGAGTACGCAGCAGTTGTTTTGACAAAGCAGCTGAAATGTCTCAGCGCTGAATGTCAGACAGTGATTATCTCATGTGTATCAACATCAGATCTGAGACGTGATTCACTTCGACCGACGTCTGGAGCATTTCTGCATGCTGGAGGTGAAATTTTGGCTTTTTTGTTGGAAGCGATTTATTGCAGGAAGTTTGATTAGACCAACAGAGATGGGAGCCTTTTTTTTTTTTTTCCTGGTGTGTCTAATCTCTTTTAATCATTTTGTTATGTAAAAAGTAAAAAAAAAAAAAAGTATGATGTAGCCGGATGATTCACGCAGAGCCGAGCCTGTAATTTAGACACTAAATCACTTCTGCATGGAGTGACTAATGGCGGAGACAAACAGGAACGTTCTCTCTACCCTTGTGCTCACATCCACGCAAGGCCACTCTCTTTGCCGCGTCCCTCTCCGGCTGAATTGACTTTGTGCTTTGTTCTTATTCTCTCCAATTGGCACGGAGACAGGCCCTGTAATAAAACAGTGGTGCGCTCAGGTCAAGGTAAAGCCGAGGCGCTGGCAGATAATGAGAGGAAAAACAACCTCCTCTATCCCTTCTCCTCCTCTTGCCTGGGAATCGAGGGGCCTGATCCGATCGCTTACACAGAACAAAAACAAAGTATCAGACATAAAGGCCGTTTTTAATATTGCGATTTTTGAACACACACACACAGAGGAGCTGAAAAACAAGGCGGTGCGGTGGGACATTTAAATGTCAGCGGGCTGAAAGTAGAATTGACGTTCTGCAACTTCAGACACCGACAGCAGAGGCGGCAACAATGTCAAAATACATTTTCAGTCTATTATTTGGAATTACATTGACCTGTAAACCTTTTCAGAGATGCACACTGAACTGTGAGGGTCCGGGGAGATAACAGAGTCTTAACAAAAAGTGGCTTTTAGACTTGAGATAATAGACGAATCACAGGTGTGTTAGCGCAGCCTCGGGTCACCCCGCTGTTCATGCAATATTGATTTAGCAGGGAGTCAACAAAGGCATACAAAGGACACAGCTAGGAGAGATGTGCGTCCGCGGCACTCACACAGATTCATTTTGCCAACAAGCACTCGAGAAAAGCCAATAGAGTCAGAAAAGAAGGAGAGAACGAGGCGGAGATGAAGATTTCGATGGTTTTTGAAGAGCACAGTCGTTTGAGACTCTCAAACTGTAACCTCGAATTAAATCATTATTTACAGACAGAGATAACTTAACCTCTGAGGCTCGATCCCCTTTTTCAAATTTTTATCTCAACATTTTCTGAGTGCCCCCTCGTGCCATCAGAGCAGAGCTACGAGGGAAAGTGGTTGGAAATCGATGAAATCTGACGACGCTTCGAGACCCTCAGACATCCTCCGTGTATGTAAACAGATGCTGTCTGCAGCTGTGGCGAGACAGGAAAGCTTGAAACTCGTCCACGAGTGGTACGGGCGGATCAAAACGGAGCAAACTCAGAGAGAGCTGCGTTAACTTTTCTCCTCTCTTCCGACAAACACGAAACAACGGCAGGAAACAACCTCCAGCTTCCAAACAGAGCAGAGACTGACGAGCGTGTGGAAGTTGAGATAAAGCTGCTCCATCATTTCATCTCCTGTTATGTACGACATTTTAATAACTAAGATCTATATAGACGAGCAATGAATGAGTAACGAGTAAATTAAATCTCAAATCAATAACTTTTTTAGAGGCAGACCAAACCTTGAAATAAGGCAAATTCAATAAATCAATTCTGTGATACCGTTCTGAAAAATGTGAAGGTGTTGAGTCTCTTAAAACTCGTGTTTAAAGGAAAATCCCCTCGTTAACCTCGTTGTAACTTATCTAATTGATTAATTAATGAGCAGGTTTTGGTTTTCGGGAGACAAACATTATCAAATATATCTCATTATGTGTCTCATTTATCATTTTTGATCACTTATGATTCGTTATTCTAATTTATGAGCCTCACAGACAACTTGCTCTACCTTACCTGTACATTTTTATCATATCATTCATTGCTTTATTTCTCATGATACTTGCTGGTGAAACACTTCAGACACGTTACCTGTCCGTCTGTCACCTTTCACATGCTGAGCTAAAAAGCTGATGATCAGACTGTAAACGAGGCCCGCAGGCGACTCCAAGATGTCACGCGTTGACGTGTCGGTGCGCCGTTATTCCTCCGAGTGCACAAAATTCACAGTGAATCAGATTTTCGGCTGAGTCTACCGAGGCTGCTGGGACATTTTTGCATGATAGCTGCAGGACAGACGCTCGACTCGAGGCTCGTTTAATGGCTCAGATTACAGTCGCAGCACAATAAACAAACTGGTTTATGGAGGGCTGGTACTGCCTGATAAAAATTAATAAAGAACGACACAGGAAGCAGGGAGATCTGTTAAAGGCTGGGTAATTGTTGTGTTTCTTTATAGAGGAATACTCGACCAGCATCAAACATTCACTGCATGTGGGCTTGAAAAGAGGATCCGCAGGATTGGCAGCCTGCTTCCGTCTCGCTGTTCTTCTGTTTGGCCACTAAAAACACAACTTCTTTGTCTTAACAATGTTGTTAGTTAATGACCAAAGTGAGCAAACGCAGCAGAAGCCGATTACTAAGCTACGTGGCTACGTCATGCATGGATGTGGAGGAAAGAAAAGGCTAGAGGGAAGCAAGCCAGGAGACAAAATGGAGAGAGGTCAAGTTGTAATTGCTCTTGCATGTCAGCTAGCATCGGCCATGGAGACGATGAAGAAATGCAATGATCATATCGCAGACGGCGGAAACAGCTGATCGATCATGTGAGTTTATTCGGCAAAGTTTCCATCAAACATTTTCTGCTTTAACTCTGATTCACAAAAGACAAAAACCACCTCAGGCCACCTGAAGCTTTTAAGCAAATCAGCGTTTCCATGAAGTTTCTTACGCAACATTCTTCAAAACGAGAATGGAAATGCTTTATGGAAAACACGGCTACCGATGCATGACTTAAGGAACAAACCCTGGGACATATTCCTAGAAAACAAGATGCATCATGTAGCCGTGGACTTCCAGGACTTCGACGTTTCGGTCAACCAGTTTTTCTTAAAACCACATATGGGTCTGAGTTCGATGTTTAAAGCCAGATTCTTCTCATCGTCTGTATGGAGAAAGACCAGGTTGTGGTTTCCTGCATTGATGTACTCGCCAGTGTTTCCATACTGATGGATAAACCAGACCGTTGTATGTAGTATGAAATATCTCAGCAGGCACAGAGATTAATCTCTTCCTGTAAAATGACACAGAAGCACATTCTCATTCAGATTTTTTAATGCTTCCTCCCAGTTTAATCAAAAAGAAAAGGGACATAAGGAAACTTAATCTACCTCTATACTTTACGATGGGTATAGGCTTCTGTAAGAGCACACATGTGTTACCGACTGCAGCGCTTAACTCATCCAACCGATCAGCAGACGCATAATATCCAAGCACCCGAAGGAAAGAAGAGTGAATTCAAGAGAGAGAGCAACTGGAGGTGAAGGGTGCAGGGAGCAAGGGAATCATAAAGAAGCAGAAAGAGAGAGAGAGTGAGTGAGTGAATGAAGCGGACGGAGGAGAAAGCACATCACGCATCACACTTGCTGACAACACAAGAAACAAGCTGCAATAAAAAGAAACCCGATCTCTTCGCAAAAAAAAAAAAAAGGCTGATTTGATATAAATCACGCGCCGCATGACTTGTGCAAGCTCCCTGAAGAGAGTACAATTTCTCACCCCACTGCTTCTGCATGTATGCACACAAGACGCTTATTGTCAGGGTGTGTGTGTGTGTGTGTGTGTGTGTAGGAGGAATCTTGCGTTTGTGTTTCGTCTTTGTATCCTAGTGTCTGTATGAGTCAGACGGAGACAGGTAGAGATGAGGAAAATAAGAGAGCGCTCCTCGCCGAACCTTTTATCTGTTCTTACAGTCGGGCTCTGTCTTATTCCCGACGGGTTAGCAGCTACGAAACTCAATATAACTTAATGGACTTCAGAATCAGTGAACCCAGAACCTCCCAAGCAGCGTGCTGAACCCTTTCTGCCACTCTTAAATATCCCCTGGTGCATATTTCAACACAAGGGGGACGGCTAAAGAACTTAACTTTATTCAAACATTATCCAAATTTTATCGTTTATCCTTAAGCGCCTGATCTATCTCTGCATCCTCACACACGCAGACGATAGATGTAAATGTGTGCAGAGGGAACTTCACTGGCCCGTCCTCTCCACCTCCTCTGTGCTCCAACACAAACTGACGAGTTCACACCCCGAATTAAAATTAATGAATTAGAACCAAGTGTGTTTTACTCCTGAACCGTGGGAGTTATTAGCAGATGTTTCTTCTTTGAACAGCTTTTTTATTTATTCATCTTTTTAACCCTGAAAAAGAAATGATTCTAGTTTGTTACACCAACGCGTTACAGCAGCTCCGTGGACTTATGACGCTCTACCTGCCACTCAAGTGTCGCACATGAAGGGCTCCTCAGTCGAGTTAGCACTAATGTTTAAAATGCATCGTCCAGTTAAACATTCAACATAAAGCAGTTCACTGATTATGACGTCTCAGTGACACGTCAGCTCATCCAACCACTCTAAACAAAGTTACCAACATCAGGTCAGGTCTTTTGTTCATGACAAGTTAACGAGAGGTCACGACCCGCCAGTCTTAAACAAAGGGGGATGTTTGTTTCCTGAAAACAAGGCACTGTGCTCCGTGTTCACACCTCCCAGAAGTGTTGATTGGGTCTAAATCATCTGTACAGCTGAATGTTATATAGCTGCAAACTGTGTGTGTGTGTCATGTGTGTTCACATCTCCATGAATGTGACACCTTTAACTGTTAGCAGCTCCTAATTTTAGACACAACGGAGAGACAAAGATGACCTCACAGCTGCAGTGAGCTGCTAACTAACTCATTCTTTCCCTTTTTCTTCTTTGTTTTTTTTTTCCCTCTTAATGCAAAATTTCAACACACTTCACGAACACAATGTTGACGTTTGACGGTTCTGCAAAACCCTGCGGTGGATTTGGTTTAATGATGTTTTTGAATGCTCATTAAATCGTCGTTATTAAAGTGCTTTTTGTCGAAACTTGGTAATCACAGTGTGACTCAGGTCCCGTTACGTTTAGAAGATTTAAATTCATTGTTTAACAAAAGCATCGAGCTGTGAGATGGGATGTAAACCAGCCGCTCACTGATGAAAGTTGGTGTCAGAAATATAAACTCTGCTGCGAACATTTGGATCACAGGCTTTTATTTCACGTTTTGACCTAAAACCTTTTGGTTTATTCCAACTTTCAGCACTGTGAATTAAGAACAACTATGAACTGTCTGACTAACTTTTACTCAGCGACCTCGCCGCTTTATGTGAAAGTGTTTGTGCACAGCAGCACTCTGTCCTCCACGGACGCATGTCGAGTGTTTTGAGTACATCCAAGGCCGTCTGGCTGGCTGGAGATTGATTTGGGAAAATCTCCGTTTGTCAAAGTATCTCTGAGTATCAACTGTAACTCTGTCTGTGACTCTCTGCTTACTGGCCTTTCAGCTGAAATTGGTTAATTCTGTTCGCTCTGTTCGCTCTTTACCGCTTTATTAAATTACACAAAGACAACCTTGTGAGAATCATGTTCTATTTGTTCACTTCTAAATAAGAATTTCCACCACAAAAACTTTGTAAGGCACCATTATGTTTGCTTGAGGTCACATTTTCACCTCCATTCACACTCTTATGAGATTAAATTAAACTTTAACACACCGATGAGGTTTGTAAAGGATTATTAAATCTTGTTAAAAGAAGACGACACCCACGCTTTCCTTCACTGTGCCGACTGCATCCCCCAGATTAATCACACGCTCATCTCCATGAAAATGTCTCATCTTCATCTTCATCATCAATGTCACCTTCCACCTACAGCTGACTCCGGCTTTTCCTTTGTCCCGTTTCACAGACGGGGGGCAGTTTAGGTCCGATAAGAGAGGACGGACTTTCTTCTATGTTTAATGAAGGGATGAAGAGGTGAAGGATCGAAGGCAGAGGGGGCGAACGTGACGCAAAGAGACGTATGATGTCTGCAAAATATACATAAACACATTCACACGTGCACTTACGGACATATCAGCAATTCGAAGATGAAAAGAATTATTATCATGTCAGCAGAATCTGGTCGACCTTTAAACTAAATTATGTGAAGTTCCAATCTTTTCACTCCCAGCATCGAATCCACGGCTCATTTAATCACACAGGATCCAAAGTGTGATGAAAATAAAATACATTTACATGATTTAAAGAAGATTTCCAATGGATTTCAATCCAGAAGATAGATATATTATCATAATTGTAAGAACATGTGAGCTACAGTGCATATAGTGATTTGTTAGGCCAATACTGAGGGATTCAAATATTCAGATACAGACTGATATTCTGTACATAATATTGAGTATATCGTGAACAGAAAGTGTATAAATCCAATCCAGACAGGATATTTCACATTAATTGTCTAAAATGCACTAAAACTATAAACTTCAATTGGAATTTAAGAATAATAAATTACTCTGAGCATCTGTTTATGTATTATTTTCTGTAAAAACAACAACACATTATATTTTCTATAATACTATATGTTTGCCAACCTCTCGTTGTTATAGACTGTCTAAATTAAGTTTAGTCAGTAGAGAAATGATCTCAAGGAAGGAATTTTCTCAGATATGTGATATATTCTTGTCCACAGGACGATCGATAATGAAAAGCTGAGTGGTTACACCTCATTTGATTTGAAAGGCTCTGATTCAGTGTTTTTGCCGGTCTGGTGGCCCCATTTCAGATGCGGAGGAGGTGTAGTTGCATCTGTGCGCGTCGTACGCGTGGACTTTTTTTTGTCCTACATGACAGCACAGACGCGTGTAACATTAATTGTACGCTGGTTAATGTCAGTGTGCGCTGTGAGCCATAAATGAAGGCCCGCAGTCTCAGAGCAGCTTACTTACAGAAAGCACATGAGTCACAGCTGGAGATCCGAAAAGCATTCAAAAGCCGTTTAAAAATCATATTCATGGAACGCCGTATGTGATGTGTGTGGTCGAGTGTTTAGGAACACGGTTGTCTTGACCAGTCAGACGCCAGGAATAGAGCTGCTGCCGGCCGCGGGGGAGAAGATGACTGGATGCCGCTAAGAACACTGGGTATTTTTTTTGCAATTCCGCCACAAGGCTCCACAGGTACATGAACACACAAAATGCACACAAAACACACAGACACACTTAAGACAGCAGGTGAGAGTGTTTGGCAGCGTCTCCACAGAGAAGAGTGAATGGAGCAGCTCTGCAGGCAGCATCCCTCGCCTGCTACTCCACTGCTGCTGGAGCTCAACAACAGCTGCCTCTGTCCACACACACACACACACACACACACACACTTACTACACTACACTACCCTGCTGTCCTGTCTGTCCAAGTCTCCAGTCGATGCTCGGTTGCCAGTTTCTTGCAGCGACAGCACTCAACGTCTCTATAGCTCCTACACTGCAACACAAATTTACAAAGAGCTCCTGCTGCTGCACCCCGCTCAGAGACAGTACATCAAAACCCTCGGAAATTAGGGACAGAAGACAGAGAAAGGAGGGAGGAAGAGGAGGGAGAGGAGGGAGAGGAGGGGGTGAAGAAGCATGACAGGTTGGGACCACCGAGTGCATTGGCCGTTTGTTCGAGTGTTAAAAAAACAACCTATTTCTAGGTTTTTCTGACAAGCAGACATCTTGTGATCTGGAAGTTTATTTTTTTTTCTGAATCAATAGAGAACTTGTTTTTTTTTTTTCAACTGCCAGGTTGAGATAGCAGAAACAATATAACCTTCTTTTCATATTGGACGTGGAAATATGGGTCTTTATACCAAAAGAGCAAAATAAAAAGGAAGATGTTGGGAACGTAAACTAATTTAAGGTTATACACGTGGCTGATCCTCTGGGTGGCTTTGGTTACATGAAACAATATAAACTTAGAAAAGGTCAGTAATCGTCTCAACACTACAGTCGTTAAAAGAGTTAATGAATATTTAGTGACATGTCCAGTATGAAGACATACATTCAGCAACATTTCCTCATCGTGTTCGTTGAAATGGAATCTGGTCGACGTAACGTTTCCTTCAAGATGTCTTTACTGTTGTAAATTAGTTGTAGTGTGTGAATTTATTTCTCCAGGAAGTTGTGATCGCCAACTGTGAGTGTTGCACAACCTTGCAACTGAGCCTGAACACTGCATCATTATGATAATTGGTCAAATTTCCAGAACAGTTGGACAATAATTCTCAGCAGTGCAGAATTCGCGGGGATTGTAGATCGCATTGCAAGTTCCTGGTCGGACTAATTTACAGTTTGACACCGCTGTGACCTCCAGACCTCACGTTACTACGTCTTTGCTGCTGGAAAACAAGCCACACGCCATCTTAAATGTTTGAATTAAGACCAACGACACAGTTTTTCTGGTAAACAAGTGCTTGCTCGTGGGGAAAAGTTGTCTCTCTTCGAATTAAAAACTACGGTCTAGATAAGCTTTAAATGAAAAGTGTCGTAAAAATAACATTTGTTTCGATTTGGCGGTATGTAAGTAGATCCAGTTGTGAGACTTAAAGTGTAAAACTGTTGGTCGCTGAACCTGCGCTAAAGAAACTTTGATATTTAACCTACCGAACTTCAGTATAAACTTCATATGCTTGGTAAATATTCCAGTATAATGCGTCTATGGGTCTCATCTTATCCTCGCCTCCAGACATCCAGAGTTCACTCACGTAAGTATGCCGAGTGTGAAGGACACAGTAACGATGCCGATGCATAAATTAAACATTCCCATGAAACAGAGGATCAAAAATGTCCTCGGTGATCTCACATTTCTTCCACACCTGTAGGGGAGGTTAAGGTAACGTGCGAATACTCGTACCCGCCGTGGGTTGGTTGTATCTTTGAGGATGAATGATCAGCAGCAGACAAACAAGTCAGCTAGTGTTCACCTTCATCCAAGTGCTTCAACGACTGGCCTTATAGTCGAGTTCTCACTGCAAAACTAAGGAAACAAGAACTCCCACATCAACTCTCCTTTTTATTCTTTACTCGAATGATTGAACACTGAGCTGAGCTGAACCTGTGAGCTCGGTGACATCAACATCCCCAAGACCCGACAGCAAACCTTTGACTTGTGCAGTGTTTCAATGCGTCGACACGACCGGCGTGACCGAGAGTCTTCCGAGATGGCCGGAGCGAGCGAGCGAGGTGGGGAGAGCTCCTGATGTGAATCATGCAGAATTTATGGAAGCAATAAAACCGTTCTGCGTGAGGCGCCGATGGCAGAGGAGCATTATGCGCCGGGGTAGCAAAAGATAACAAGCCCAAGAAGAAATAATACAAGCTCAAGTCTTTGCCTGGAAGACAATTCAGAGGGACGCGGGAGCTCAGCGGCCAGCCTGCCGCCGGTGATGCCTCACAGAACCAGAACAACATTCGAGATATACTGAATTTATAAAGAGCTGTACACAAGACTCCAGATGACTGTGAGGAATCATGTGAAGGCGAGAGATCAGGGGACAGATCCTTGTGTACGACATTCAGTTGCAAAGTAATCAGATTATTTCTGGTTTCCCGTCTAGACAATACTCTTTAAATGTGGTTACTACGACGACTGGTACTAATCAGATTAATCCTGTCATAATAATTATCTTAATATCATAAATATCTTACCTCAGTGGTAGAATTTACCATCTGCATTCCTGGATATTTAATCCTCGCGTGCAAATAAACTTCAGAATATGGGAGAACTGTTCGTGCAGATTCCTTTTTAATGGGCAACATGTCGTCAGTCGGTCGATCAGATCTCTGAATGATCTTTAAATGAGTATCTGTTTCCTGTTTTCAATCACAGTCTTCAGGGTTTTTGGTCAAACTACCATCATCTGGTGAAAAGACAGCTGCTGGAGGAATTCATTTTATATTTAGCACAGAATTTAACCCACTGATCGTCAGATAACCTCCTGATCACTAAAAGCACGTGTCATTATCCAGAAAGTGTACTTTATATTCCTTCATTCACCTCCAGATGTACAATAAAGTGGGCTGGACATGTTGTAGAGAGGAGGAGCTTCTCGAGATCAATAAATATACGTTTTGGTTCCATTACAGATTGTTGATAGTGAAGACAGAGACATTCTCACAATGCCAGAAAATAAAACAGTGGAAAGCAGCAGCTCCTCACATTTAAGGACTTGTTTAACATTTGCTTGATTAATATCGAATCAACCAATGTCTTCATCAATAACTTAACATGAGCAGCACGAGCTGAGAGCAGACGCTCCTCGAGGGTTTGTGTGTAACTCCCCTCATGACTCGATATCACTTTTTTTTTTTTGAGATGCTACACTTTGGAGGAGTTTACGGAGGCTCGGTACACAGCCTCTGTAACACCCTGACAGAGACACATAAATCCACCGTAACGCTCTCCTTATCCTCCAGCACTCCTCTTAACGTGCCATTAAGCAAAACCACAAACCACACACACACACACACACACACACACACACACACGACTGTGTCTGTACGACTTCCAGGTGTGGATGTTTGCTATCTGCAAAGCAAGCAAGTGCACTCCCGCACGATCATTCCCGTCATAAATATGATTTTAAAAAAAAGAAAAAAAAAGAAAAACAGTTTGGAAAACATCAGCCTGTCTCTGTAATAAAAACTAGACAAGAAATCAGCAGAACAAAGACTCCCAGGATGTTCGTAAAAAAAAAAGACATGCAGGGTTCCTGTCAGCACTTCTCCTCTGAGGGGCTGCAAGTCTAAACAGACATCCAACTTGTTGTCAGACGCTGCCCTGACGGCTGCTGTGGGTGCGTTTGATTTCGCATGTGTGCGAAGGTGAAAGGTACAGTCGGGAGGAAACGGGACGCTAATGTCCTGCGCTCACACACACACACACACACACACATTTCACCCAGATTTGACAAGGTTAGTTAATCATCTGTCACAGGGACAGGAGAACGGACACACTCCCCTCTCCTCTGTCTGTCCTCCATCTCTCCCTCTATTTATCCCTCCATCTCCTCCTCTATTTCTTCATCATCTCTCCATCCAAGGGCGACTGTCCTCTTCCACCCATATTAACCTTGTGTGTCTCACCACATGCTTTTATCGTTTTCTTTCTGTCTGCTTGTCTTTGTCTCTCGCTCCTCCTCCTCCTCCTCCCTCACACTTCCATCGTCTCTACATCGCTCTGAGCCGAGGCCTCTTCCTCTCTCCGTCTCTCTCTCTCTCCATCATTCAGTCCTCTAATCGGCCACACATCGTTGCCTCCCCACAGTTTAGCCCAAGGTAAATCTAGTGGTCCTTTAATATAAAAGAGAGGTAGAGAGAGAGAGAGAGACGGAGAAGGATGAACGGATTGATGGACGGATGAACAGTGAAGGAAATGTGAGACGGAGAGTTAGTGTGGACTGTAAGGGGGGATGACAGAGGAAGTAAAAGAGAGGAAATAAAAGGGATAGGTGGAAGGAGGTGAAGGAAGATTATTGGTTATTGTGGAGGAGAGAGGAAAGGAAAGGAAAGGAAAGGAAAGGAAAGGAAAGGAAAGGAAAGGAAAGGAAAATAACAGAGAGGAAAGGACAGGAAAGGAAAGGAAAAGAGAGAAGAAGAGAGGAAAGGAAAGGAAAGGAAAGGAAAGGAAAGGAGAAGGGAAGAAAGGACAGGACAGGACAGGAAAGGAAAGGAAAGGAAAGGAAAGGAGAAGAAAGGAAAGGAAAAGAGAGGAGAAGGGAGGAAAGGAAAGGAAAGGAAAGGAAAGGAAAATAACAGAGAGGAAAGGAAAGGAAAGGAAAGGAAAAGAAAAGAAAAGAAAGGAGAAGGGAGGAAAGGACAGGAAAGGAAAGGAAAGGAAAGGAAAGGAACCACTATGAGCCAATTTGAGATTAAATGGGAAGAAAAGAGATAAAAGGAAAAGAGGAGAGCAGACGAGACGAGACTAAAAGTTAAAAAAAAAAGAAAAGATGGGAATGATGAGCAGAGGAGGCGAATAACAACAAAATAAAGAAGAGAACAGGTATGAAGAAAAAGAAAGAGAAAGAAGGAAAGAAACCAAAAGTAAAGTAAAGAAGATAATGAGATAAGAGAAGCGGTAGGAAGAGAAGGCAGAGAAGAGAAGAGAGGAATGAAAGCCAAATAGAGGAGAGGGCAGTAAAAGACGAGGAAAGAAGAAAGGAAAGGACCGAAAAAAGAAAATGAAAGAAGGGCACGGATGAAAGAAGCGATAGATAAACGGGAAAATATGGATCATAAAATGAAAGAGGTGTGAAGAGTGGAACATGTGGGGAGAGAAACATCAGGGCCGGCGTGAGAGAAAGACAAACAGAGAAGAAAGGAAGGAAGAAAATATTGCGAGGAGAGCTGAAGTAGAGGAGAGGAGTGCATCAGAGGCTGTCCTGTGAGGAGGCGACGAGCGGCGTGCATCTATCAGCGCCGCGCTCGCTGCAGAAAAAAAAAAGCCGCCAGGGACGGAGACACCAGTCAACTCAGGAAATAAGAAAATGATTAAGAGCGATTT
>OMLP01034199.1:12593-27786 GCA_900302685.1 Spondyliosoma cantharus
AGCGAAGCGGCGCGGAGTTGTTTTCCACACCGCTGATGTAAGTGACTCTAATTGTGTGTTTGTTTGCGCGTGCAGAGTCAGAAGAAGTGATTTGTCTGATAAGTCTGTTAAAAGTGCTCAAATGCATGCGACTTGTTTAGAGTCGGGGCACTGTTATAAACGTTAACTTCGTCTGGACACACAGCACAAGAAACCTGAGCGCAAGGACCTCAGGAAACCAAACTAAAACTCAAAGTTGCCCTCGAGAGAACAACACTTTTGTTTTGTACAGTAGCTTGTAACGGATTCCACTACCTTTGGGTTACTTTCACCCAAATAACCGTACAGCTGTCATGGTTTTGATTTAGTCATTTCCTGTTTTATTTTGTAGTTACATCCTCATGTGTCTTGTGACTTCCCACTTCCTGTCTTTGTCTTTTTCCCACACATTTTTGTGGATTCTTCCTTGTTGTGCAACAACCAAAACTCAAAGTTGCCCTCGAGAGAACAACACCGTTGTTTGAAAGACGTTTTCACCCAAGTCGATTGGAAAGACGACTTCTCAACTCGAGAAGGAAAGTTTGTCGCTAAGCTAATCAAGCGTGAGATGTAAAACATGACCAAATGTTGCGCTAAGTGACACTGAAACTCGTTACTGGTCCTGTTAATCCTTTCTCTGTGCAGATGTGACGGCCATGTCGGCTTTATTGAGAAAGAGGACGATGTTCGATAGTTCACTGAGGTTTTACACCGACGTTGCGACAAACTGCGACTTTCTCGACCTGCAAAATTATCTTTCAAATTGAAAAAAAAAAACATATGTGCAATTCACGCCGCAATTTAAAGAGCCATCTACGGCGAGAACATCCGCCGCCTGCAGCACTGAGAGGCGGCTCCGGAAGGTTTGGCGATTTCGGCCGTGAGTCAGCTTGTTACGGACGATTGCGATGTCGCGCTGAACCTCAAGTCCAGAATGGAGATCTGTGCCAAATTTGAAGAAATTCCCTCCAGGCGTTCCTGAGATATCGCGCTCAGAAGGAAAATAACTCAGACTGTCTCCGGCCACAGCAGCTATCTCCCTCATTGAAACCTTCCAGTTCCCGGTGCGGGTATGCAGACAAGTTAAGAGACGGTGTGTTGCATCTGAAAGCCTACTCGCTGCATGGAAATATCAAAGTCTAAAGGAGGTTATGACTCAGAGGAAAAGGGAAAAAGGCTTCAAGCCAGAAAAAAAAACCTGAATCGGTTGAATATTCCTGCGCATGAGACAGAATGTAGGTCTCCCCTGTTTTCAAACAAATGTACAAGGGGTTTTCTTTTTGAAGAAAGAGGCCTGAATGTGCAATAAACGTCTCTGATCCCTTTCTGACACACTTCTTTGTTAATGCATATGAAAGTTACCGGGAGCTAATGAGCAGGCGGGTTAGCGGCGTCTTTGTTTGCCGTAGACTTAACGCCGCACACGAGAGCAGGCGGAGGGTTTCTGGCGGCAAGTAAAGAGTGTGATGAAAGAGGGGAAGGAAGGAAAATCTCTATAGAGTTAAATCAGACCCAACATAAAAGAGGAGGCAAACGATTAAATGCAGAGATAAAGAGATGGTTAAAAGAAACACGCGTGGAGGTTATTCAGCAGCGTGAAAACAAAAGCTTTTCTCACAGCACATCATGAATTATTAGCACCTCCGATCAAAAAAAACATACACTTATATAATCTTGACTCGATCAGGAGGGAAAACAGTACATTCCTGAATCCTCACGTGCAACAAAATCGAAAACGCGTCCGCCGCAATCCAGTACAAACACCGACACGTGTCATCAGCCTGAGCGGCAAGGCCGGCCCTGGCTGCCGGTCGAGGTCCGCAGCAGCTCAGGTGTGAGATGTGTGGAGTTGGAACAGATGCTTCCACTTTAATTACCTCACAAAGAGCTAACTTTCCAGTGATGGAGGGGACGCCGACACAGCTGGGTCCTGACGGATGCCAGGGCGCGGGAAAAAAAGAAAAAAACACACACACACAAGGACACGAACACACAAACACACGATCGCATGTTTCATGTGTGCGGACCTGCGCCGAGATGTATTCAAATGTATTCTGATCCTGTCAAACGTCAAGTGAGCTAATCTGGGAGATGGGATTTCTGCCACTGGAGATGAAAAAGGAAAAAGGGGGAAGCTGGAACGTAATAAAAATAACAACCGGGGTTTGTTTTGGGGGCGAGCGTGAGGGCCGGAGGAGGAGGAGGAGGAGGCGACCGCTGACTGTCGGCCAATCCAAGAGCCAGAAAAAAAAAGTTGTTAAAGTCAAAGCTGAATGATAAAAAGTGAGCCAGGTTTCATTATTAATTCATGAATCATCAGAACAGTGACAAAAGTTCAACGGTATTTCTTTTAAAGCGATGCAAATCAGAGAAATCTTCTGCCAGTCGACTTATTAATTATTCGTTCAACATTAAGACTGAAACAGTTTTGGGCAAGAGAGTCATTTATAAGTAATATGTTACTTTACAATACTACCTTTGGGTTGCTTTCACCCAAATAACCGCAGAAGTAAAGCTGTCATGGGTTTTGATTTAGTCATTTCCTGTTTTATTTTGTAGTTATATCCTCATGTGTCTTGTGACTTCCCACTTCCTGTCTTTGTCTCTTTCCCGCACATTTTTTGTGGATTCTCCTTGTTGTCTCGCTGATGCCAGCTTATTTTGTTTTTGGATTTTGGACTTCAGCGGCCATTACGAAAGCTGAACCTTCTACTAACATCCAAAACTTTTATCATAATATTTTAGAGAACGCTGAGCTTTAAATCTACGAGAGTTTACGCCACAATGCACTGAAGTAACGGCAACAATCGCAGCTCATTCTCATGGCAGAAAAAAAGATGCATGGAAAGAGCTGATTGGCCATCCCAAACTGGGACTGTTGCAGTCCTGGGGTGAAAACATTATTACCTCGATGAAACGTGAATTAAAAGCTTATTTTTCAATCTAATATTTAAGCCCGGATCAGTTCGTCTACTGCGCATATTATTTCACAAAAAGACGGCCGGGTTATTGTTCCTTGACTGTCTGATCTCTCAAACAAATAAGTTAATTTACTGTGCTCGCTCATGTGCACACGCAGAGACGTATTTGCAGAACTGCGGCTCATTATCTGATGGAGGAGTCGTGTGATTTGACTCCCGACTCCCTCGCTGTGCTTTGAAATACTCGCCGACCTATGTACAGTGCGGCGTGTACAGTACAGTAGGTGCAACTGTTTCATGCCATTATCATACGTCGCGATGGCTCTTGATTGCGTTTGCCATTCACAGTGACTCGCTCGGCAAACATTCAGAGGGGGAAAACAATTTAGATTACCGGCTCAAACACAACGCAGCAGCATCTCCCTCCCCGTTTTGGCGTCACGAGATAATGCTCGGATGATACCGGCTTGTGCTCTGAAATGAATTTTAGCGCCGTGAATGGAGGAGTAAACTCCGCTGAGGACAAATACCCGTGCATAAACAAAAGGATGTAAGGACTGAATCTCTTGCAAGAAACTGTAGATTTCTCTTCCGCGCTGTGTTCACCTATTTTTTATTTATTTTTTTTAACGACGGGCATTACACTAAACAAAATTCCCAAATTAGACAAATACTGCCAAATGTACTCAGTTAAGTTTATTTTTCAGAGCTATGAATAAAGACCGGCGGATTATAACGAGGGTAAATCCAACAATTCCTCTAAACTCTACAAATTTGACTGGATTTCAGCCCTGCTGTCGACTCTGAGCCCGACCAGCTGGCTATCAGCACTGATCTATCATTGAACTTGAGCACAGCTTTATAATGACTCCATCTTTCTGTGCAGAGGGACGTCACATGTGAATCATATTCTAATAATGTATGTCAACAACAAAGGCCGTTCTTGGCGTCCCAGCATGCCCTCCCCCAATCAAACCACTGCTGCGGATACAAGTGGGGCTTTTTCCATAACATATCCTGGCTCAGCTCGATTCTGTTTGGCTCGCCGCGTCAATTACGAATTATATTTCCATTCCAACAGAGCTACAAGGTGCGTCTTAAACTTCTGACAGTAAAAAAAGTCAGAGCGCGAATACCCCCCGGGCGCGGCTTGGCACAACTTGCGGACTAAAACGAGCGATGGGAATGCAAATCAGTGGACTGAGAGCGGGGTGAAGAGTCCAAGGTTCGGCGCCAAGTGGAGTGTTCGAATATTTGCATTATGAGGTAATGACCCTTGTAATTTCCATTAATTTCCTTGGCAGAATCAATCCTCAAGAGCCAAGAGGGAGTCCAAAAGAATCAGGAGTTTACATAGTTACAGAGATCCGTGGTCAACACATTTTTTCCGTTACAACACTGATATGCGAGTAGCTTGCATGGCAAGAGCCGAGCATTATATTTATACATTAATGCGTATCGATTCTTAATGTTTGAAACTGGGTCAAAGCTCATTATCCACAGTAACGATACACCCGGTCAGACGTTAATTACCTAAGATGCTTCGTATATTAATCTTGTGTCTTTGCCCTCAACACTGCGTCAGTATTTCCCTGTGGTATTAAGCGTGGTATCGAATATTTTTCAAAGTGTCGTATCTGAGAAATTCCAGTCTAACTTATAAGGATAACGTCCAGTTAACGTTAAACTGCAGCTAAGTTGTTTGACGTTAGCATGCCGCTAGTCAATTCCTCGAGGAAACACCGATATCCCACACGTCAACGCCGTAGCCTGATGACGCAAACACACGAGCGCTGCACGTACAGCAGCTACAGTATAGCGTGAGGAAAAGGACGGAGTAGTTCCTGCGTCTGCGCCGAAACGTATCGTTTAATCACACCAATGTGAGAATAGCTCATACAAACATTACGCAACGACGCGGACGGCGGAGGCCATGATCAAAACACACGTTGGCTCTTCTGCCGTTTCTCCGCAAACGTCCCCACCGTCATTACCCCCGTCCACGCCAGCTCACCTCGCAATCCCGCGATGCCGCGACACAATAAGAGAGCGAACTTTGTCTGCTCTCTGTCAAAATGCATCATTATCCTAAGCACAATACGTCTGGCAAACAATGCTTCTGTTTGTCTTGTTTGGGTTTCTAACAATGCCCGCAGTTTTGCAATATGGAGCCTTCCAAAGCTCCCCCTGTAGACTTGTTGTTTGAGGCCGAGGTTGGGCAAGACAGCCCTGGACCCGATGTTTACGTAAATGAGCCAATTTAGCTGCATTTCAGAGAACTGGACCGGCTGGCAGGGCTGACTGGCTGCTTTAACCACACGCAGGCACCGATGGACAGTGACAGAGACTCACAATAAATCACATAACAGAGTACGGAATCCAACAGTCCGATGGGCCCTGTTAGCAAATTACCAAGCGGCAAAGATGCAAAAAATAAGACATCTTTATTCAACAGTCATGACAGTGGGGGTTTCATGGTATTCCCAGACAGTTCAAGTTGAAAGGGAGATGAATGGAGAGGTTGAGAGGAAACAGATTAAGAAAGGGAAAAACAAGATGCGCCCGTCATAAATAATACGAAAGACAGACGGAAGGAGAGGCAGTCGGGAGGCTGTGCCGAGGTTTGAGGAAAAAAATCCTGACGTTTCTGGTCGTTAGCGCCGCTGTCAGCTTGGCCTGGCATGAAAGAAGAGCGAGGGGGCAGCGCACCAGCAAACCGAGCCAGGCCGGGCCATGACAGGCCAAATGACCGAGGTGGAGAACGGGCCTAGAAGGATGACAAAAAGCAGGAGTAAACTGAAATGAGCACAAACACTCACACACACACACACACACACACTGATTGTGCCAATCCGGTGCCAGTAAATTGCTCTGTGCTGGAGAGCTTAGGGAGGCATCAGAGAGCCTGGGCAGCATCCTGCTCTGAGCTGCAGATCCCAAGCCGACTGAATGTGGATGCTTGGCCCAGTCGGCTGGATCAGCCGCTAATACACAGCCTGGGACCAGGGAATTACTGAGTAAGCACTGAGCCCCATGCAGCCGCTAGCAACGCGCACGCGCAACACGCACGTGCACACAAAGGGGGTGTTGGTCACAGGAATGCGCGGCATGCTGGCAGACGGGGCTGCCATGAAAACAGACAAAGGTGCAGCCAGATACACCAGTGTTCGTCGCCACGGAGGCTGAAGCTGGGCAGGGCGGTTGAAAATGAAGCATCTTTCCATCTTGAAGGCAAGCGCGTTTCACGGCCGACCATGAAACGACGATCGGTCCATGAAACGTCAACAAAATTGTGTAAAACGCTCGTCACAAATTTCCCGAGGCCCAAAGCGACGTCTTCACGTTCATGTTTTATGAGACTTATCTTTTACTTTCTCGAACAGCACAGATGTAAAACAAGTCCGTCCATTTAGGAAGCAAGATGCTGAAAGGTCCGGTGTGTAGGATTTAGCGGCATCTATGAATGTTATATTCCATTTCTGACCCTCAGTCCTACATACTTGACCTTTCAGAAAAGCGAATCGCTGCGAATCTTCTTCCTCCTGACCTTCGTCGGTTTAACGTCTCACTGCTGCAGCGATGGTGAAGATTTATTTGAACCGATACCGATTAAAGATTCACCGTGACGTCCTTATCGGGCGTGGCTGCAGGCGCAACAGACTCCGCAAACCTCTTCTGTTAAGGTTCTTCTGCAAGCTGAGGTTTGTGGCCAACTGCAAACTAAACGCAACTCCAGATTTTTTGCGTATTCAGCATCTAAGGTGAGCTACGGAGTGTGACCCCGACTGCACCACACCCCCTGTGGACGCCACTAGGATGGACCCCCTACCCCGTCAACATTATTCAAAGTCCTCCTACCCCGGCTGAATATAACACATCCTCCCACCAGGATGCGTTGGCCTACTTCCCAAGGTTCCTCACGTCTGGCGGAGAGACATAAAACCCCTGTAAGGTGATGTTGAGAAAACCTCGCTCTCAAAGACTCTCGTTCCAAGGCTCCTTCCTTCATCCAACTCTCACCGCTTCCAACCATCCATGTGATACACCAGAGTTTATGTGTACAAGGTCTTTGATTGTGTACCCTTTATCCGTGGCTTCCGGCCTCGAAGGAGCGCGTGGATCGATGGGATGTTTAACATACTCCCTCCGCTTTTTAAAGCCCGCAGCGAACAAGCCCCTCACCGTCGACCCCTTAACCCCACCCGCCGGCGCAGATCGAAGCCCTCCCCTCCGGTCACGTGACCGGCTTACACAACACTCGCGGGAGGTCCTCTCTTCTCACCAGGCCGCCTCCCACTTCCTGCTCAGCCCGCTGGTTACTGAGGTGAACCATCGCCATGGGCAACGGACCAAAAGAGAAGGAGGAGGACCGGGAGGAGGGAGGTGAGTCGGAGAGGAGATGTGAATAGATGTGAGAAGAGGGCATGAAATCGATGAGGCCATGCAACAGCTTTGCGGCTCATGTGCCCACACACTGAGATAGAGATGCAGACGGGAACACACACACACACACTCTCTCACACACACACACACAGTAAAGTAGAGCGAGATGACCTGGCATTCATGACTGCCAACAATCTCGTCAATATTACAGGAACGAGCGAGAATGATACACACATTCCTCCTTCACAAGTTAAATGTTTCATCCATTTTTAGCCTGCGCAAATTAATCTTCTCCACCTCCACCGACATGAATATGAGTTTTAACTTTAACTCTCCTATAATTAAAGCAGAGCTTTAGCGTTTCATGCGTGAGATTTTCAAGAGTTTCTTTTTTTTTTTTTTTGTTCATCCACGGGGCCGGTGTTGCAAAAGGTCTTGTGTTTCTTTTAAATGTCACTCTGCTAAAAAAAACGGGTTGCATTTAAGCAGCGGCAGGACTAGTGATATTTAACAGGGAGAGAAATTAGAGAGGCTGCCAGAACACTCTGCCTGTCAACCTCACAGCCGAGGATGTGTTTATAAAAGAGAGATCTGCGGTAATACCCGTCTGAATTAAAATGTGTCTCGCGGATACACAGCCGCTAAACAGGTTCATGAGGAATAATTCAATCAAAAGTTGAGACTTGGAACAAGTGGAGAATCATTGTGTATCCAAGATTAAATTAAAGCGGTAAGTATAGCATAAAGGATTTCTTTTGTACACAGATAAAAAAAAAACAACAACAGCAGCATCGAGTCAGAGAAAATCCCAAACTCCACTGTCGTTGGTGGCAAAACCTGTGAAGCCCCGACGATCACCGCGGAGCGAATGTTTTTAATGAAACTTTCGACTTATGACGATACAGAAAATCTCTTAAAGCCACCAGGTACAGTGTGCATGTAGTGGATTCTTTTATCCGAAAGTGGGTTTCATTGAAGCCCGCACCGCTTTCAGAGTCTGATCTCCCAAACAACAGCTCTGTCAAGAGAAAAAGCTGAATCGCCCAACATGAAAGAAACACCAAGAGCGGCTGAGTCGGTGCACTTTACTGATGAATGCAACAATCCCATGAGGCCGAGTTGTACAGAATACAGGATACAGAGAGTAATGTTAGTGGGTATCTATGAAAGCTTTAGTCAGGAAATGTGGATTGGAACAATGAAACGGCAAACCGAGTTTGAAATCTCCACACCAATTCAGCAGCTCGTGTGGGTGGCGGGGGTGGAGAGGGGAAACAGATCTGCAGTGGAACTGAAAGTAAAGTTTGGCGGTAGTCTGTTCTCTGCCATCCACTTCGAGCGTACACAACTGTCTGTACTTATGTGGTCTATTTGGAGATCCCGGTGAGTCAAAAAAAAAAAGGGCTTCTCAGACCCGGCATCAAGATCCGACCTGCCTGATCCTGATCACAAAGCAGACCACATTTATCTGCCAAACTGAAGGACCGCCCACTCAACTGATCCTCCACAAACCATCAAGAAGAGAGCCGATGTTAGAAGATGTCAGTTTCAATCCAGAGTTCACCAGACTCCCTAAGAAATTGAGCACATTTCAGAGTTGTTGAAATAGGTGAAAGTTAATAATCATGGTGAAACTCTTATCGTTGACAAATCCTAAATCATTTCTTCTAAATTCAGCATTTAATACAATATATTTTTTCTTTTTTGCATCAAGCTGTACTCCCGCATGACTTTCCTTCTTTGGGTAAAACATCCTTATTCGCAGTTTGATTCGGTTTTGGCAAGAAAACTGTGTTTCTTCACTTCTGCACATACGTGACTTGTACGTTAAAGTTACAGTAACTCACTCTTGACTTTTGGTGTAACACTGGATGTGAACGGCTGTCCGAACCACCTGACCTCCCTCCTACCTACCCGACAAACTTGCTGCCCTTTATCCTCCTTCGCCTGTCTTCCTCCTTTGCTGGTGTAATAATTCCTACAGCCACCGGAGGTCGTCGCCCGACAACAAGCGTAAATATGGGTCGTAACCTGCTAATTTTACAGTCCCACCTATACGGTTGTTTGTCCAGTGATGGGACAACCTTCCTGATACCCAACAACTCGAGCGTTACAGGAACCCCTCACCGCCAACAAACGCATCATCATCCACTCATCCAGCATTTTCAAGAGGTGGATGAGCCGGACGGCGAACAACATTTGCTGAAAGGCTACGCTAGCACAACGACACACCTGTCAAACCTTATACTTTGTTATGAAAGATTTCCTGCGAACACCTCCGCACACTTCACCGAGCGACAGACCGCAGTGAAAGCCCTCTGCTCCGTGACCAGCCAGCCAGCACAATAGCCGCACTGTGTTTGGAGCACCTCGGCGGCCACTCGGCGGAGGGGGGTCAGCTCTCCAGCCACACAGTTCCAGCTCAAGCCTTTGCTGTGCGGAGGGGAGACGAGCGCAACCGCACAAGAGCCTCCATTACGGCTCCGGCACAAGAGCCCTGCTCCATTATGGCTTTCACATAAGGGCCTTCATTCGGGCTCTTAGTCATTCTAATGAGCTGTGCTTTGCGGCGCTGCAGAGCCTCTGACTCGGTCTGTGCCGGGGCCCCGCGTAACAGCTCCCACGCGACTCCAGGCAGCCCCTAATGCAGAGGAGCGCTCAATGAGGATTGTGATTTTTTATTTCTGTAATTGTGAAGCTTCAGAGGGCTCTTAGGCAGAGATTTAATGGCGTCTAATGGAATCTCATCACAGAGCAACAGAGAGAAAAGGACGGGGAGGGAGAGCACTGACTAATGTCTCTGCATACTTTGGGCTTTGCAGTTAGCCTATAATTCTGTGAATGCCATTACCTTTCTGAATGATACTTGGGATATATGTTTATGTGTGTATATTTCGTGGGGGGGTTACCCGTCTTTCGAAGTTGACACACATTCCATTTCTATGAGGTTAACTCAGTGGATACAACATACTGGAGTCTGATCCGATAAAATCCATATAGGGATAGTGTTGTTTGAGCATTATATGACTATTTTACCTTGTTATGGGATGAACGGTGTCTCTGTCTCAGCCACTCCATTGCTGGTTTTGATCACGCTGGAACGTATTTTATGGAGGAACTCCTTGTGATTTACAGAGTTTTCTTGAGAGCAACCTTTAACCGCTGTGTACCGTAGCTACAAGTTAGCTCTGTTAACTAGGACTTCACAATTGAGGCAAAGAGGCCGAAGAGGTCGTTGATAGAGGAAGTTGTAAAAAGAAAAAGGCACGGCGACCGAGCAAGAGGCAAGACTAAATCTCAGACAGCAGCTTCGCTCCTAAAAGACTGCAGACAGATGCGGAGCCGGCTCCGTCTTGTGTTGTTGAATTTGCTCGATGTTTGGCTGCGTTAGCAAAGTTGTACAGTTGCTAATTTAGCCATAACCCAAGTCAGCTTAACCGACAGAGACTTAGCCAGTAGCACGGTCCCTAATAGCGCACATACATCTCATCTGCACATATCGGAGGCGTCGGCGCAAGTTGCATTGGAAAGACGTGGTGTGGGGAAGTGTTTGCTAGTCGGCAAGACGTTGCCCAGATGCTGAAGTCTCGCCAAGGTCTTACCAAGCGACATCTTTCCAACACGTCTTCTAGTTGTCAGGCCAACATCTCGTCATCGTGCCATCTGGGTCATAGTCAGGTGTTATTGTTTCCTGCTCACGTTACGTTAGCTTGGCGTGCTGTTACTTTAACTTTGACTACGACATTGGCAATAAACGCTTACTTCAAGACATAAGTTTGTGGGAAATAACATTGTGCTGTGTTGCACTTAGAAGCCGGAGGGGCCAAAATTGCACAGAATAAAGATAAAGACACCCAGCATCACATTCAGCACTACGTTATTGGGAAAATAGCATCGGTGCATTTATCTCTCTGAGTCTGTCTGCATCTTAATCTTTTCTCACTCCACTGTTTTTTTCCCACCTAAAGCATCAAATGACAGCGCCTTAACTCTCTTCCCCTTTTATATCTCTTTATCCCCTTTTGCAGCCATCTCATATTTCTCTCACTCTTGACCACGCGAAAGACTCTCTCTCTCTCTCTCCCTTTTTGTCTCCCAGCTGGTTCAGGTGAAAGCCTCCCACTCGCTTCTTAAAATCTGCCTCCGCGGCACAGTTAAAAATGACAAGTTACTGCAGTGTCAGCGGTCACGGTTAAATGGCAGTCGGCTTTCTTTTTATTATATTTCTTCACGTGGAGCAAATGCAGACGCGCGGAGACCAGACGGTCGCCGCTCGCCGAGCGGATCTCCGAGTGACCCGTCTCAACGACAGGCTGCACGGACCTGAAAGCATCCGAAAAGGAACAGACGCCGTGCACAGCACAAACGAGTAGTCTGCCGGGCGCGAAAGCCTTTCAGACGAGTTTACAAAGAAACTGCAGGAAATGTGAAGCACAACAACAGAAACGTCCTCCGTCACTCGCAATTCATAGAATGACGCTCAGACTATCGACTCCGAAACTATTCTCGTCCAAGTATAAAAAAAAAAGCACTTTTGTACTTGGTGTGTTTATTATGGCATCTTCATGTCATCGTCTGTTCTTCAGAGGATGAGCATGACTTCTGTCAGGATGGCGAAGATGCACATTGTGCTCATAGACAATTCAACGGAGGGCCAAAGTGGGAAAAAGCTTTTGTTTTTATTTAAATGCGCGTTCTCATTCGACAGAAAGACTGTGGCTGGCGTCGGCACAGCGACACCACTTCTTTTTTTTCTCAGAGTTACCGTAAATAAATTGTTCCCGTCAATGTCTGTCGCTCGTCTGAATGTTCCAACACCGGCGCAAAAGACACTGTTATTATAGTCATTCAGTCATTTTACCAGACGACAGACTGTCAGTGACAGCGTCGTGTCTGTGCCCACGCAGTCGCGCCGTGCACCCAGCTGTGTCCTTCCGCTGCTCGCCGCGGCTACAGACAAACCTAATATCACAGAAGCACAAACTAATACCTGCCACCGATGGATTCCTTTAAGTGTTTTGAAATGTAAGAGTCGACTAATGAAACTGTAGGGATGCACCATATGGATTATTTTCCGCTCAGACGAGATGTCTGGTAGACGTTTTCCCTCTTCTCTGAACCACTGTGGAGCGTTTATTGCAAATTTGCAGTCGTGCTGTCTTCCTCTGACACTAGATAACATCCACAGCGGGCGGCGACATGTCGGGCGCCGTAGTCTGGGGTTAGGGTCGGGGCTAAGGCTGCGCTCTGCACCGGTGCAGGAGGGTTAGGGTTAGACGCCGCGCTCCATCTTTTTCTTCTCTGCCGTGTGGACGCTCGTCCGTGAAAGCACATTTTTGTGTTTATTTACTATTTCACTATCAGCTGATCGTGTGGGCAGATTGTGCGTCTTTACATTAAAGCTAACCGCTGTGAAGGTCAAGGGCTTGAATATTATCTATAACTTAGATAAAGATATGATATCAGTTTATTATTTTATACCATCAATATCATCACATAGTACATTTTCTGCCAGCTAATGAAACACCAAATGTCGGTACTTCATCACACTGCGACAGTCGATGAAGCAGTCGATGTCCTGATACAACCCAAGTTGTGAGAGGGGCACGGCAGTTAGCTCGGTAAATGTTATAAAAAAAATATGGTCGACAGTCTTTTTAGCGATTATTTTGACGATTGCAACATGATAGATGATTAGCAGGTGCGTCACAAGTCACACACATCTCCAGACTTGAGATATGCATTGTAATATCTTCGGCAGATATCGTCTGTGACTTGATGCTTCGGTTCAACCAGACGAGGCGAACAGGTTGTTTTTCTTTCTCTCTCCTGTAACAGAACTAAAAGCCTCCACAATCTGTATTTGGGGTAAGAACCACCATCCATTAGTTTCGCTCAGCTGCACTGTGAACATCAGTGTTACGTGTCGACTCTCCCTCTGCTCCACATTACGCAACCGCCGCTACCTGCTCCCTCCTGAGCTGGCACATCTGCTTACGTCTCCCAACCATCTCCATATAGACGCTGTGATTTAATTACCGAGTACATGTCGCCCGTAATCTCCGAGGTGCACCTTCCCCCCCCAAACACGCCTGGCAATACCCAACAATCGGCCAATACTTTTTGTTATTTCCTGAGGGATTAAATCAACGCGGATATCAGCAGAAAGCGCGGCTGCTTTGCACGCAGCCGCACGGAAAATGTCACCGTCGTGTTATTAGAGGCTATAAAACACGGCGTTGCGTTGAGTTATAATCACAGCAGCGGGCGCGGTGCATTCAGCTGTCGCCGGCCGGGAAGGTACGCGCGCGTCGCGATCCGCAAAAAACAGACGCATCCGCGCGGGAAACCCGAAGCGAGGCGTGTGTGTGTTCTCCGCCGCGCTGCAATGTGACAGAGAGGAATATGGGGAAGGAAAGAAGACATCGAGCGAGATCAAAGGTTGACACGCTGACAGCTGTCTTTGATTCACCTGTGAGCCTCACACACACACACACACATACACTTCCACGCGAACTCGCTCAACAGGGGCGACAGCGCGGCGCAAAACCGAATTCAGATTAATAAGGCGCCTTGTTTTTTTTTTCCCCCTCGCTTAGACAAGAGATATTTGAAGCATTTATTAAATTATTAATCTATTTATTTATTCATTTAGTCAGTCAGTCAGTCAGTCATGTTTTTTTCATGGCTGAGAAGCTCAGTGTAATTTCATTGAGCTACCAGATGGTTGAGGGTTTAATTAACAACTTCAAAAGCAATAACTGGAGAGCTGGCCAAATACACACACACACACACACACACACACAATATTAGCTGCCTGTACAGAAGTCCTGCGCAAGCACAAATGCGTATCATCCATGCTCGCTTATTAATTCATACCGCACGAAAATCAAACAGAAAAGCAGCCATTGTACTCTCAGTGTGTTTATGTACAGTTCCTCTCATGCAGCTCCTCGTCATGGAGGCTGCCCCCCCACCACCCGACAGCTCCCTCGACTGTCTGCAGAGGCGATAGTTGGAGTGGAGGGGAGGTGCTGTGGATGGGCTCCGGGCTCCCAGACTGTAAGTCACACCCTGCTGATTGGATCTTACTGGCCTCTCGGGGACAATAAAAACACCCCGTCTTCCCTTCATCTCTCTCCCCTCTCTGGCTTTGCTGGCAACCGCAGCCATTATTCCACCGTAATGACATTATTTTGATTGGCGCGGCAACAGTGGGCCTCCATCTGCTCGCATTAGGCATTGTAATCAGACAGCGCTGGGTTATGTTAATACGAGCGGCAAAGGGCAAAGAGCCATTAACCCAGCCTGGGGGTCAGACGGCCTCTGCAGTTTCTGGCTCTCCTCCTCAAGACATAACACAGACGATCCGCAGATAGTTGCAGTATGTCGGCCTCCTTCAGTAAAAAAAGAGTCCATTCACTGACGCGACGAGCCAGAAATACACTCGCGAGCGGCAATATGGAGAGAAAAAATGGTCCTGAAGAAGCGGCACAAACGCGGAAACGTCGCATCAGGGGGCGCGTACCCTGGGTGGAAAGGAGCGGCGCGGCGGAAGACTCGCAGTTGACCTCGCCTGACCCACTTTGCGCTCCAGTCAGTTTGGCTGGTCTTTAGTCTCGATCGCGAACTGGACCGAGAGTCACTCCGTCCCACAGCATCTCGTATCGATGCCCGCATTAAATAAGTGAAAGCCGGATAATAGTGTCGGACCGGGCTCAGCCGTTTCATCCGCTTGCCAAAACCAAAGGACATCTAAAAAGTTTGCTTGGCCCCGAAATTTGGCAACAGCCTCCCGTCAGCATTTGTTTGCAATACTAGATCAAGTCAACGGGGAATCGAGACAGTTGGCTCATTTAAATCCCCCCCCC
>OMLP01034200.1:0-12750 GCA_900302685.1 Spondyliosoma cantharus
TGACGCTGGTAAAGTAATCCCTCAGGTGAGAAAAAGAAACTGTTGCCTCGGCTGATAAATTAAGGAGTCGTTGAGAGGAAATCCCGGGGTTAACCGTGGGTGTAACGTAATGTGACGGGACACACTTTCAGTTAGGCCGCGTCTTAGCGCGTAATTACTTAAAAGTAGCCGCGAGATTGAAAGACGCTCGGCAAACACAGTGGCAGATAACAAATGACTAAGCTTGTGATTAAGGTGTTGGACACGCTGGTTACCACCCACCCGGGGTCAGACGGACAGAAGAGTGCGGACACATTTCTAATTTAAATGCACTGTGGCACGATGAAGTTTAAAAAAATACTAATTCATTCAACATCAGTAAACTTTATACAGGTCATGCAGAGCCGCTGTGTTAATCGGATGGCAGGAAATAAGAGGAGAAAGAGACAGGAGGAGGACGGATGATGTGGGATGTGGCAGTTCGTGATCAGCATCTAGGCCAACTAAGCCAGGTGTGGCCTCGGTGTAAGTATTAAGCATTAGTATTAAACAATTATGACTCACAAACAAACTCAAAAGAAAAGAGAGTTTTGATCCTGCTGCTGTGGACGACAGAACTTTCAGCTCTGATCACGGATCATCAACTGTGAAGGACACAAGAGAACGTCATATACTGCTGCTCGTCTCAACAATAACTGCTTATTAAAGAGGGAACATTTCAGAACGGGTCTAATTAACCAATTTCAGATTGTGTCCGACTGTCCTTGAGTCTCTTTCGTCACTTGGGACGTTTGATTTTAGAAAAATACTTGCCTGACTGTTTGAGTAGATTTTCTGTACATCTGTTTCACACTGGGTCAAACAAAACTGCTTTATGTCAACTAGTCCAGAAGAATTGTTTCTAGAGACAAGCATGTTTTATTCTAACCATTTATCTATTCAGTCATTACAGTGTCCCCACATGTATCTAAAGATGAAATATTCTTCTTGGTGATGATGAGGCTGATAAGATATCTGTATTTTTAATAAAATCCTGCTCAGTGAAGCTTTAAATCAGCCACATTCTCTACAGATGTGGATTGTGCTTCATGTCAGTCTGATAAAAATCAGCGTGGAGCATTAGCTCACATTTGGCAGGGCATTGGAGGCCTGAGTTGATTTTATCACGCTGTGGCTGCCATGGCAGCGGCTGCCCTGATCCTTCCACATCCTCGGGGCAAAGGTCGCCGGGGTCAGATGGGGGTCTGGGTCAAGCGAGCAGGTTAAACACCTTGTCAGGGATTAGAGGGCTATGAGGGAGGTGGAGGAAGTCTTCATTGGCTAATGTGTCTCTCAGCAGCTCACTCAACCACCTCCAGGACACACACACACACACACATGCTATTTAGCACAGGCATGCAGACACGCACATCACATTTACCCTGCTTTTGTTGGCCAACATGGGCTGATACAAAGACCTGACACAGTGAGTGCTCAGATAAGCCCGTCCCTGTCTGTAACAAGGCCGAAGTCACAGAGGAAGGAGAGCATGTCTAATTGAGACATTGCTGGGAGGCACATAGAGGTGGAACCAGCAACAAACAGACAAACAGGAAAACAATATGAACAGCACAATACTGGCAGTTACTACAATCAACTCCATCATTGTTTGTTTGTGTCAGAATATACTGGAAGAGCAACGACAACAAAGGCACGAGTTAACTTACCAAACCTTGATATAATGTGCTTTGAGCGGAATGCTAATGTTAGCATGCTAACATGCTGTAAATAGCAACATGCATCTGTTTAGCTGCCATAATATTTACAATCTTAACCAATGCAGTGTAGTGTGTTAGCATGCTAATGTTTGCTAAATCAGGAAACTACAGTTGTACTAGCAGCTCTGCGAGGTGCTTTAAGCTCAGTGCTAACATTTAGCATGTTACAATGCCTTCAACGTGTCAGATGTTTAGTAAGAATAATGTTTACCAGGTCTAGAATTCCAGTGTAGTGTATCATAATGCCAATGTTTGCTAATAAGGATTTAAATCCACTGCTTATATAGTTACAGTCACGCTAGCAGCTCTGTGAGGTCCTTTAAGCTAAATGCTAATATTGGCATGCTAATATGCTATCAATACCAACATACATGTTTAGCTAGCATACTGTTTCCCACCTTTACTTTTGTATTGTAGTGTATTAGCATGCTAACGTTTGCTAATTGTGACTAAATAAACTACTAACAGAGCAGAGGCTGGCGGATGTCAGAGGCTTCACAGGTATTTGGTTGATGGCTGAAAATGACAGATTCAAAAACAATTCTTTGATGCAGGCTATATGATTGTGTGCGTGTGTCTACCTGTATCAGGTGAGGGGCACCCGGATGAGTCTGCAGCCTCGTCCAGAGACGGACAGGAAGTGGAGCGAGGGGCGATGGCCTCCAGCTCATCAAACACACGCGACTGACTGCAGCTGAGCTCAGACGAGCGAGATGCTGCAGTGCCACAGCGTCCTGCAGCAGCACAGAGTGGGTGTATCATGTTATGATGATGAGGATTAAATGTAGCTTTAATGACACACGTGGGCACAGTGGGTTGTTTCATGAGAAAATAATAGGAAACAACATAGAGGTGTATGAATAATAATACAACAACTGGGAGAGCTTAATGAGCACAACGCAGAAGGGGCAATTCAGGAAAGTATTATAACTACCTCCTTTTTAAGGTGATTAAATATTTTATTTTCTTACTGAAGATTAATGGTTTTAGTTGTTTTATTCTGCGTGATCTTGCTTTCAATAGATACGATATTTAGTTTCATCTAGAGCTGAAAATAAACAAGATTCCAGACATCTTTTAAATAGTTTGACATTTTGGGAAACTGACTTTGCTGAAAGTTTCCTTCTGAAAGTTAAATGAGAAGATTGATAACGCTCTCATATCTGTCCGTAAACTAAACTATGAAGCTACAGCCAGGAGATGTTTAGCTCACCGTCATTTCTAGACTGGTTTTGCACAAATAAAACAAACAATAGACACGTTTTCTAACTTTTGGACTAATCTCAGTTAGCTGTTTCAACTTGCTCTCTTTCTTTAGCTTCACATCAGGCTAATGGACAGATATGATAGCAGCATCAAACTTCTCATCTATAGTAATTCTTAACAAGAAATCGAAGCAGGTTTTTTTTTTTTTATCAACTACACAGAAGTGTACAAGTGTAAAGAGGAAATGTTTGCGCTGTTCACTTGAGGCAAAAACTCTGATAACCATTAAATTAAACAGCATTAAACAATTAGAAGGCATTAAATCACAATCTATCACTGGCTGGGATTTCAGTAAATCTCAGGGGTGTAGACTGGATTGAGATGTAAATAAACAAAGAACACCAACAAGCCAGAGGAAAAGCTCCTGGAGGACGTTCTCCGATGCAGCTATCAGGCTATAAATCTCCGCTGGATGTTGTAGTGGGCTTAAGTAAAGCCTGTCCCTTCCAGGTTTTACACTCTGAGAAGTGGACAACTAACAACACGAACCCAAGACCTCCATGAGTGAAGGCCCTCAGGCCGGATATGAAGGTCTGAGCACGGCGTTACAGTCAGACTTCAGGCCGAAAGGAGTCTCATCTCGGGCTCAAATGACCAAAAACCTCTGTCCAGATAACCCCTAATTACTTATCTCCTCTCGAACCGTCAAAACAAAACTGTTTCACTCTGCCTGGTTCAGAAATCTGAGGATTAGGGAGAGAAACTGTTTCGCTGGGTGGTGTGTTTTGTCGTCGTCCTGAAAGAGGCTTGTCGAGGCTTTTCTCACATTAGAGATGCAGAGCAGCTCGGCCCGGACAAAAGGATAATATATACAGAGGCTCTAAAAAGGAAAAAGGCAAACTCAGCTCCTTCGCCTCTGCCCACATGGACGAGTATAAATGTACACACGGAGCCAGCCTCGCGCTGTCAAGTACGCGAACAACGACGCGCACACACCACTGCACTATTGTGCACTTGAGCGGCTCGGCGCTCTACTCAGACGGACAATGGAAGGACTTGACTTGACACTTCAAAGCATATTGCTGCTGTCAACTCAGCTGTCATTCCCAGCAGATTGGGGCTGTACTGAGTCAGGGTGAGTTTTTCGGGGAGGTTAAGGGTGACTCTGGGGGGGTCAGGGAGTTTGATAAGACAGAGTCAGCGGCAGACAAGGCCTTCTCTGTGTGCCTGTGGCCCTCTTTTCCCGGTCACAGTGACGGGGTAAAAGGCCCCGAGTGGAGAGGCCAGGCCGGGCCGGGACAGTGCCCCGCTTCATTGTGGAGGACAGTTACACTCTGGAGATGTTGCTCAAAACAGGTCAGCTCAGGGTCACGCTGTGCAGTGTAGGGGATCTGAAATAATCACGATTGGGGTCAAAAAGGGCTGAGTGGGGTGAGGAGACTCACATCAGCCTCTGCGGCCGTATACCACACAGGATTCTAGGGTTTAAGGTGACTTTGCTGTCTCCTGCATCGAGACAAAACATCACGATGAAAATGCAGATTTGTATTGATGACACGATGCCGATGCAGACCACCTCAGGATAATGTTCGATCAAATATAGATATGAACTACAATTGGGGCGGGTTGGTTTGAGTTGTAGATCTACAAGTTTGAATGCTTATCAGACACAAAAACAGTGATCGGACCATGATGGACCTGATAACATGTATTCTTTTTCTTTGTCTTCCTGTACTTGTTGTATTGATGCAAACACATTTGTGTACTGCGAGATTGTTACCAACATTTCGGACACTCTCACTTTTGTTTTCATGTCCAAATAAAATGATTTAGGTGACTTTAGCAAGACCACAGCACTGCGCCACAGCTACACTGGAGAAAGATCTGGGTCTGCATCCATTATCATTCTGTTACAGGGGAAAAAATGTTGCTCTGGTTTGTTTGTTTTTCTCTGAACGAATCACGATTGTCTTTGCTGGCACTAAACCCAAGATGAAGTGATGGTGCTCCTGCAAAATAGCATCGGGAGGAACTTGTTTTGAACGTAGGGAGACGAATCCGAGCATAAAAAAAGTGCTGGCTTGTTTATCTTTCTACCGTAGCCACCAGGTGAGGGCTAGAGTAACTTTCCATTCTCAGGCTGGAGGTTGCTATCATGGATGGTCGACTAATAACAGCCTTATAAAAACGGTCAGACAAGCTTGTTTACAACCTGTCCAATCGTCACTGTGTTGCTCTCCCTGTCAGACTCGCTCTGAGATTGTAATTATGTGGATGACGGCCAGAACTATGAAAATAAAGCCGAGTGGTAATAAACCAGATTTATCCTTTCAAGCTTTACACGCTGCCACATTGAGCTTGAATCGCCTCCATCTGCAGGGAAATAAATGAACCGGTGACACTCGCTCTGTGTCTGCTGTGAACAGAACAGCGTGCTCCGATACAGCGTGGGCCCCCCTGCAGTACACAGCACCACACAGAGAACAGTAGATGTCTCTGATAGAAAAGAGAAAATCCCTACACAATTTCCACATTGTTTGCTTTCTTTCATAAAGTTCCTGGAGAAGTCAGATGTCAGTGGCCCTGTCCTTTATCCCCATTGGGAACGGTAAATTAGCGGCCACAGGAAAGCCGCAGAGGTATTCTATTGTGGCGGCCGCGCTCAGTGTTCTGCCGTCAGCGAGCGGCGGTCAGTGTGGATTTATGACCATCGGCTACACGTCTCCCTCTCACAGCCCAGAGAATAGCCGAGGCACGGGGGAGCCGAGGCTGAGAGGCACGGCACACGAGGTAGGCACCCCGACTTCTATTGTCGGGGCCTCGCGCCTTTGAGCGGGGAATCAAACGGTACCAGCTTTTCATCAAAAGCCCTCCTTTCTATCGCTGATTTAGAGGAAAAAGAAAAGCTTTCTGCGTTATTTATTATGAGGAGGGGGTCGACGGGGAAAACAGGCTGACAGCAATGCTTTGACAATGTGTCGATGGGGGCAGGAGCATCAGAACGTCTCACTATGGAGGCAGGCTTTGAATTCTCTAAGTCTCTTTGTCTATGAGTGGATGTCCAGCCATGTTCAGGACAATCGGGCTCCTAAGAACGTAGGCAAGAGAGCAGTGCCGGGCAGGGAGGAGGCTGTGAACAGCCCATATGTGGCCTGCAGAGATCATTTCTCACCTCCGACAGGGGAGATGGGAGGCAGGACAGGCCAACGATGAGACTCCAGCCGAGTCACTGACGCTGAAGGGGTCAGCTTTGGTCCTGACCCTGAGCGGGGAGTGGTCCTCTGTGGACTTGGGCAGGAGGACCAAGTAGCGGAGGGGAATGCCAGGGTGATGGGGCCACGCTCAGAGTCAGAGGATGGGTTCAGACCAGGATCTAGAGATGCACCTTTGTGGAGAGTCTCTGCTGTTTTTGGGCTTTCAGGCCTGCTCTGAGCGACGTCTGGCTGAGGAGGGGCGCCTGATGTTGGGCGCGCTGAGAGAGGTTTGGTTTGGCCAAACGGTGGTTTGCGGAGTGCAGGGGGGGTCGCGGTGTTTGTGGACGTTGGCCGAGGGTTGGATCCTGCTGGAGGGCGAGAAGCCAAAGGTGACTGCATCACTCGAGAAGGCTGGAGCGATGAGAGACCAGGTCTGCCTTCTGGGTCTGAATCCCTGATATCTGCTGTAAGACAACAGAGGAAAATAAGAAAGTAGCTTCATTTAACTAAGTGCTTTTGGTGTCTAAACCTCACCTGACCATCAGAGCAGCATTGTCACAACATTAAGTTAAATCTAACCTAAAGAAACGTGAAGTTGCAACTTAAAAAAGTTTCAACAAAGCTGTTCTCTGCCAACATTTATTCTAGCAGTTGGGTTTACAATCACTAGTTTAAAACATTAAGTGCATTATGTGAAGGAGGCTAAAGCTAATGCTAAAGATTTACCAGAGAGGACGCTGCTCCTGCCACTGGCGAGATCTGTGCTTCGACTGAACAGGCTGGACGGAGGACGACTTAAATCTGAGAGAGACCCGTGTGAGAACACGGAGGTCAGTGACGGCGAACGCTGCGGTGTAGCCGGCTCATCTGTGATGGACAACACGACGGGTCGTGTCTCCCTCTCCTGAACGAGTTTTTCCTCTGGAGCATGTTGAGGGTTGGAGGGAGACGCCGGCACAGAGTTCGGCTTGCTTTGTTTTCCCTTTGAGTCGGGCTGAGGGGTGTTTTGATGGGGAGGTGCTGGATTAATGGTGGATGACGGTGGAGTAACAGGGAGTGGAGGACAGGGAACAACAACAGCAGACCGACTTCCTGCGATCGGACCCCCGTCAGCCTGCACGACATTTCTTCTCCTGTCTGGACTGGGATGGAAGAAACCTTCAAATAAAAGACAGAAACACAACAACAACATACACAGTGTTTTATTCACTGTTCTACAAAGATGCTCAACGCGTCGTAGATCATTTCTAAAAGTCTGCTTGTGACATGTTCATTCCCACTTTGTTCCGTCCTGGAGCAAACATTTGATTTCCTGCTGGGTGGGTCGGCCCGCTAACAAAGGCAGCGAGAAATTTTCCCCGCTGGAGCAGCTGCCTGTTTCCAAACTCAATATTCACAATAGAGATCAGACCGGAGGGCAGGAGAGCTAGCATGTGTAAATCTTTCTTAAAGGCGGGAGATGGCAGAATATCATGTCAGTTACAGGTGTCACAAAAAATAATTATTCGGTGAATGTCAGGGGAATTTTGATATTTTTTTTGATATTTTGAGAGGGTTGTGAGGACTTTTTGTAGCATGTTGGTGCTTTCCTCTGACATAAACTTGGGCCAAATTCCAATTAACCTTCCTCTCCTTCATCTAATACCACTGAACTTACATCTACATTTATTTGATAACTTACTAGTAATTTTGCAGATTCAGTTTCTTCAGTGTTGACTGTTGCTATTATTTGTGACGTGCAACCAATCAGATCATTTTAACTACAGTACAGACAGAGAACGGACGCTGCATCAGAGCCAAAGCAGCTCATTTTTAAATTCATTTATTTTGTATAAAACGAATACTATACTCTGATACTCTAATACTGAATACGGTTTCTGATTTATATATTTGGATGCAGGATGGAAATCTATTGCTTGTGTGCACAGGGTGTCTACAGGTATCAGATGCATTTAATGGTTTTAAGACCTTTTTATGGTAATAATTGGCCAAATTTTAACTGATTTCAGGACAAATTAACCTTTTGATGTTCAAGCAGGTACATGTCCTGTAAAAAGACCTGTGCAGAGGTAGCTTTTATGTATAAATATGTCCATTAGTCAACTATCAATCAACTCTGGGGCATTTTTGTTTGATAAATGCATTTCACAATGATCATTGAATCATTTCAGCACTACAGCGAGCAAACAGCCAAACTCATTTCTCAAGCACTTGTTGCACTGCTTCATAAATCCACTTCTCTCGTCCTTCCACGCTCATTATCTCCTCTTCCTTCCTCTAAACATTTCCTTTCATCCCTCTAAGATTCTCCACCCAGAGCCGCCCATTTCCCTTTCGCCTTCTCCATTCTTCCCCCTTTCGCCTTCGCACTCCCCTTCCTTTCTCTCTCCTCCTATTTTTTGATGACCACTGAGGGGGAGTGTGTTTTGTGTGTGTGTGTGTGTGTGTGTGTGTGTGTGATGGGGGGGGTGTGAAACAATCTGCTCTTGTTTTCTGGGGGTCTGCCACCGAGAGGAGTCAGCACAGGAGGATAAAGAGAACGCACTGGAGAGCACATTTCTGCACTGCCTCCTCTTACAATGCCACCGCCATTCCCATCTGTTACACACACGCACACACGCACACACACAAGCGCAAAGGAGCTGGTGCGTGTGTGCGCGTATGAATGACATGTGTCAGAGCGCAAAGCCACGGCGTCGGGCGCAGCACGTTTCTTCAGGGAGCAGGGTTAAGGGCAATTGTGAGGGAGCCGACCACCATATGGTAGAATAATTAGTATTAGACCCCACTGCTGAGAAATGCCCCCCTCTTCTGCCACACACACACACACACACACACACACACACACACACCCCGGCATGGTGAAAGCAGTGCCCTGCTGTGGAGCTGAGGTGTGTGCTGGGAAAGATGCCTTCACATCAGAGGCAGGGCTCTGAAAGGAGCGGCAGGTCTCCCAGCCCCGGGCCTTTCACTCCCACCAGAGGACCACCAGGAGGGCGGCGCTGTGGGCACTTCCTCGCCAGAGAGGAGATTTGCACTTAACCAAACACAACCACAGAGAGAGATTAAGAGCTAACGACGAGCCCGGTGGCCTCCACCTCCACTGCACCAGGAGAGGAAGAAAAGGCGAGAAAACTTGTTAATGAGCAGAGCTGTGGAGTCAAAGGAGGCAGCAGCCTCCTCCTGGTGGTGTGAAAGCACCAGGTGTGGTGTTGATAAGCCTCACCATCCAGCGTCTGTGTCCTCAGGGCAGCCAGAGTGTGTGTGCTGGTCGTCCTCCCCTGAGACGGAGGCTGTGGTCTGGACATGGAGCTCAGGGAACAAGGAGGTCTGAGGTCCTCAGGACGAGTCCTCATGTGAGACAAGAACCGGGGACACAGGAAGGGACGATGACGAGGACGTTCATGAGCCTGTAAGACAAGAAAAAGAGAAATCAGTGAGAGAGAGAAACTTTTTACAAAATGACTCACTATCAGCGCCCTTATTATTTTTAATGTAATGAAATAAAGAGATAAAAATATAAAATCAATAAGTATAAAAGAAGAGTATTAAAAAATACAACAAACAAATAAAAATTATGAAATAAAAGGAAAAAAAAAACATTAATATACCTTTAAAATGACGGTTTAACAAATTTGGAAAGATTCAAACAATTGTTAACTAAGGGCAGAAAAGTAAAAACAAACCCACCATAAAAAATAACCAGGCCAATAAAATACAATAAAATATACATCAATAAATACATATATCAAATAAAGAAAAAAAATGAATATACAGAAAATAAATCATTAAACAATTAAACAAATGTGTCAAATTAAAATAATTATTTAAAATAAAGGAAGAAAGTAAAAAAAAATGGTTTATCAATCAAATAATAACGACGTACATCAAAACCACAGAAGTAAATATTCAGTGACTATATAAGTCAACAAAAAATCAATAAAAAATTAAAACAAAAAACAAAACAGAAAATATGTGATGTGTTTTTGATATAAAATAACTTTTAAATTGAAAAAATGTCAACCAAAAAATTACAAATAAACATATAAAACCATACTCTAACTGTATTTCCCTCCCTTACACCGGCAGATTACAAAACAAACACACAAACAAAACAAAAACTAAACTATGCTTTTGCAAAGTAAATGTATATCTGACCTCCCAGATATCTGATAGAAAACATGTCAAAATAAAAGTCACTCTGGAAAACATCTGTATCTCCTGCCACCACAAAATAAAAGCCCTTCTGAAGGTTTGAGGAGAATTCAAATGATGCATGGCGCCACCACTGCCCCCTTGTGTTCACTAAAGAGACTGCACCACCTTCCTCTTCCTCAGCACACAAAGTAACTCCGGCTTTCTGTTCTTACACCCGCAACCTTCCTCGTCTTTCAAAGACAAGAGGGAGAAAATCATCTCAAGGGTGATAAACCTCCTCAGAGTACACTGTCGGGACATGTGAGATAAAAGCAGGTCAATATTGGAAATGTGGAGGGATGGACGCCCGTCTGAGGCACGCCAAACAGAGAAAACCAGTCCAGTGACTCATTCAGTGGCCTTTAGAGAGCAAACATTTGTAATAGATGGCCCACAGACGCAGCAGGGCTTTATTTGACTTGGATTTAAGCTTCACGTAAAACAAAGTTCAGCTCCTCGCTCGTTTAACACACAATTAAAAAAACAAAACAAACAGAAAATGCACGGATACAACATCTGTCCGACTACAACTGCGAACCAGGAGACCTTCAGACGGAGGGAGAAAGGGGGGAGAAAGTGGGGGAGGAAGGTGGGGTCGCTGTCTGTGACTCACACAGGGAGGATCAGCGTTTAAATCCCTGCACCATCTCCGCTGATTCCCTCTCCTCAGATCTGGAGGCTTTAAAGATTTGCATTCTTGTGATGTAAAGAAGGAGAAGTGAGGTAGAAATGGGGGGCCCTTCTCCTCCTCCTCGCTCCTCTTCCTCCCCTACGGCCTCCTCATTACCTGTCGCTCAGGCCTGTCAGGGGGATGAGGAAGGCTTTGTGAGGATCCACTCGGGCCGGTGTCATCAAACCGGTGACCTTCTGAGGAGCAGGTCCGGGCAGGAATGTTTAACTTACGTCTGGGTCATTACAACACATGCAGGATCCCTGTTAATGCAGCCGCACACGCCAACGCAGTCATACAGTTACAGGACGAAGCTCGTGTTTCTAATTAAACGTGGTCACACTGGCGACGCGTGCAGCTTTCAAAAGCAATCATCGTCTGACATTTAACAAAAGTTGACAATCTAAAATAAAATATTCAATACCGACCTCCAGTTTCAACGTTAACCTTCTGTACTCACTGTAGTTATGTGAACGATTGCAGCTGTCTCTTGCAACCCTAGCTGAAGGAACAGTTCTCCTCTGCAATCAGGATTGCTTTAGTGACTACAGTGTTGTCATACAAAACCATGAAAACAAGACGGTGTTGTAATAAATTAGAATGATTCTTTATAAGGGAGATATTACGTTTAATGCTATTAGCTAACTTTAGATTTGCACTTTGAACGATTACAGTACCGATGTCTGATTATCTGTTCATGTTCGCGACAAACCCAGAGCAATGTGAATGGGAGTCCAATAATAAAAGAAGTTTGAGTATGGAAGGACAAAATGCTGTAAAGAATAGAATCTTTGACGCATCTGCGTACTGGGACTTCGCTTCACTTCGCACTTCTTTGCTTATCGAGCAACACATACGTCTAACGATGTCACAATAAATGTGATGTGGCAAATACCAGTTGATAATAAAACCATCAACATAAATGTGCGTCGTCTGAATTCCATTCTTCAAAGACGAGTTAAAGTACTACTGAATATCAAAGGTCAAATGTCGAGAGTTGTTTACTGTTTGTTAAGGCAAAAATAAAGTTAGTCAGAATTACTGTCCAGATGAAAGTAATTCTTCTTCTGCACGTGTCGTTATCGTACAAAGGGACGACTGGAACATGTCACAGAGGAAGCCGTTTCCCTCAGAGACAGAAGGTAATACTATAGTTTCTGTAGACACCCAGAACACGCGTGTGGGCTCCTCCGGGGCCCTGCAGGCCCCCAGGAAACGGGCTGACCTCCTGGCGTCAGGCAACCCACACGCTGTCCTCACACAGCCAGAACTGGCTAATGTCATTACGGGCCTGTTTGTGGTCAACAGCTCCCTGATTGAGATGTACAAGTAGCGCTGCTCGATGAATGTAGGAAGTCTATTAGTTAGTCAGAGTCCCAGATGGCCTGCAGAGGACAGGCTTGCGTGTGCTCCTTCACCCCCCCCCTCACCTCTAAACACACACACACATACACACACAAGCGTACATAAGCAGCGATACACACACACACACACTTAATTACACTGCCTCCGAGTGAACTCTCTGACAGGCGGACGGCTACGAGCAAAGACAGAAGTGTGTCTATGTCCCAGTGTCTGCAGGAACAGAGAATTCTTCACAGAGCTGATGCACAAGAAAGCCAGGCTTAGGCCCTAACAAGGTTAAACCCCTGAAAAAGAGTGACTTTTTAAATCATGGAGATTTGTGTTTCTGCGGGGTGTAATTAGCTTTGCTGCGGGGGAGGAGGGCGGGTGGATGAAGGGTCGG
>OMLP01034216.1:7731-17733 GCA_900302685.1 Spondyliosoma cantharus
TAGTATTTAATATAATGCCTTGATGGGGGTGAAGTGAAGCGAGCCGCAGCAGAAAGTTTCTGGTGTAGGTGACTCGTGGCCCTTTGGGAAGATTGTAGTCAGCTGAGAAGACCTCCACAGACGGGCAGACGGGCCCTCATGTGTCCATGCTGAGATCAATGTAAATTTCCAGGCGGCGTGAAGTAATCCAGCAGTAGAAACAGTGACCAGAGAGCCGACAGTGTAAACACAAAGAACAAACGGTGGCAGACTCTCATCTTTTGGTGTCTCGCACAGATAATCACAGGACTGATGGTTGTTACCATTAAAATGTTTCACTGTTTATGAAGTAAAACTGGTCTACAAACATCTGTCCTTGTGTGCACGTCCTGTCTCTGTGATGTACTTCCTGCTCAGTTCCAGGTGCAGACGTACAGGTGACGGAGGTGACGGAGGTGACGGAGGTGAAGGAGGTGACGGAGGTGACGGAGGTGAAGGAGGTGACAGAGGTGAAGGAGGTGACAGAGGTGAAGGAGGAAACGGGAGCAGACGAGTCAAACACAAACCTTCCGAACAAAGAAGAGAAGGTGAGAGGGTGAAACTGATCTGAATTTAAATGTACAGTTGATGACATCACGTGTCGTTGATGACATCACGTGTCGTTGATGACATCACATGTCTTGATTACGACATCACATTTGAGTTCTAAAAACGTCATCAAATTCCAATCAAGTTTCCAAAATGTATTTGTCTGAGGCAAGTAACAAATACAAACTGATTGATCGTACCTGATCAAAGTAATTACTGATGTCATCAGCTGGAGTCGTTCAATCATCTGATACCGAGTTCAAACTGATCATTGATCTGATGATCTGCTACTGTCAGAATAAACATTCTGTTTTTATTAATCAGTCACGATTTAGTCTGTTTCCATCTGAACGATGAAATTGATTCACACTGATCAGTGCGATTGATTAATGGTCCTTAACCTTTCAGGGTGATGATGTCATCCAGCCCAGCTGTAAACGGAGTCGTGAGGAGTCGGAGCCAAGTTGTAGACTTGTGGAGCTGCTTGCAATTGGTCAGAGAAGAGTCCAATCAGGAGCTGTCTTCTGGCCATCAGGCTGGCGCTCCAAACTCTGCTCCTGCACCGCCTGCCAGGTAGTGTCACCTGTCTGAGTTCCTATTGGCTGAAGCCCCAATGATGCAACTATGAGGTCATCGGATAGTTTGATGTGTACCTGCGTTGATGTGATGATTATGTCATCAGGAGCGTCTGTCTGCTGCCAGTCTGTCTTTCCTGTTGGACGAGTCGGACACCGTCCTCGCCTACGAGAACAAAGGGAAGAACAGCGAACAGACGCAAGCGGGTCACGACCCTCTGATGTCAGCGCTCGACAACCTGAACCGCGTGCAGCAGCTGGAGATCATCCATGGTACACGGAAAACTACACGTACACACACAGTACTACACGGAAAACTACACGTATACACACAGTACTACACGGAAAACTACACGTACACACACAGTACTACACGGAAAACTACACGTATACACACAGTACTACACGGAAAACTACACGTACACACACAGTACTACACGGAAAACTACACGTACACACACAGTACTACACGGAAAACTACACGTACACACACAGTACTACACGGAAAACTACACGTATACACACAGTACTACACGGAAAACTACACGTATACACACAGTACTACACGGAAAACTACACGTATACACACAGTACTACACGGAAAACTACACGTACACACACAGTACTACACGGAAAACTACACGTACCCACAGTACTACATACACACACAGGTCTGTCACTGAGTTACTTGTGTTTGTTGGTTTCAGGGTACAACGACATGAAAAGTGAACTGAAGGACTTCCTGCAGAGATTCGCTGCAGAAGGAAAAGTGAGTTTGAGACTGAAGACTGTGATGATGTCATGTGCCTGTCTCTGCTCTGATAGGTTGAGTGATGATGTCATGTGCCTGTCTCTGCTCTGATAGGTTGTGACTCCTGATGACATCCGTCAGTTCTTCGAGCAGCAGCAGAGTCGTAAGAGACGACGAGTCGATGCCGGGCGTTTCTACAGCCCCTGACGACCTTTGACCTCCAGCTGTCCCTCTAATGACCTTTGACCTTTCGTGATCTCCTGACTGGGAATGTCGTCCATCCATTATCTTCTTCCCATTTCTTGTTTCCAGGCGATGTTGTGGATTTTCTGAATAAAGTTTTTATCTTCATTTTATTTTGAAACTGTCCCACTTCCTGTTTCTAACGTGTGTTTTACCAACATGTATGTGTCTGTTTCCTTTTTACTGAAATCTAATTAAACTAAATCCTTTGAACCAACAACATGGAGTCCTGTCATATGTCAGAACTGATTGATTATCGATGATGTCACAGTGGAAGCTTGTCGGGTTGATTTAAATGAAGCGAAACGCTGAAAATCTGAATAAATCAGAATATTCACACAAGAAATGAGGGAACTAAAATGACGTCTTTAACAATATTTGTAGGCTGACTGATGTCTGTAGCTTCATGTTTGATTTCAGAGACTGTTGTAAAGTAAATTGACTTCCTGTGGCTCATGAAGAATGTGATTGGTTGCAAACTTCAAGCCACTCCTATTTTAAGATGACGACTCATTATCATAAACTGATGAAGGTGTTTAATTTACAGTTTTACAGGTCCTCAAACTCATTTAAGAGTTCATTAAAAAAAATCAGTTTTGAGGTCGAAAAATGAAAAAAAAACTAGCAGAAAACGTCTTCGGCATATTTTTCCTTTTCCTTTCCTAAACCCAACCTGAACTCCAGGTCCAGGTATGTGAAAATTCTGAATAAAGTGTCACTACAAATAGGTACCAGTGGACTCCAAACGGCCCGAAACATGCTCCCAAACACCTCCTGGAGGACCAATGTTTGCCCTGACACTTAGTCAAGTTTCACCTCTGATCCATCCCGTTCACTTTGCAGGCCTGCCTCTGACCCTAACCACTAACCAAGCCGTCGCTCAGACAGATCCTGGTGTTCACTCTTCTTCTGCACCTGGAGAGAAACATGTTTACTGTCTAATGAACCGTGACGTGACTGCAGCTTTGTGTTAACATCACAAACTGTCTCCTCTAATATCTCTGATGGTGAACAGCTTTCAGTCAGTGAGTCTGTTTCTGCACATCAAACACCTCCCCAACCCTTCACCCCCCTCACCTTCCTCACCCTCATCACCCTCCTCACCCTCATCACCCTCCTCACCCTCATCACTCTCCTCACCCCCCTCACCCTCATCACCCTCATCACCCTCCATCACATTTACCCTTCATCCTTCATCAGTCCTTTTCTTTTCCTCTGTCAGCTGTTGGTTCTGCAGAGGAAATGTAATCAGCTCGATTGTTCAGGTGCTCTGACTGTTTGCAGGCTGTTTACTCGCTCATTTTTCTGTCACATGAACATCTGATCACATTGATATGTTTTCTTATGCTGCACTTCAGCTGTGACCTGAGATCAGTTCATCCTGCAGAACATCAAACTTATAACTTTGAGCCAAACGTCGCCACTGATCAGAGATATGAATCATCCAGTCAGCTGCCTGTCTGTCCAATCAGCAGGCTGCTGGGACCTCCTCTGCCTCCCCCTCTCCCTCCCACCTCCCTTGCCCTCGCCTGGTTCTTCAGTCAGTCTGACTGAGCAGCTCAAAGTGAGAACATCATCATCAGCATCAACGTCGTCAACAAACAGAACGAACATTAATCCTGCAGCAGCCAACCAGAGTCCAACAGGTGTTGACAGGTGAGCAGGTGCTGGTCGCCGTGACAATGGTGAGTGCAATCCTGAGGATGATGGGAAATGTTTCTGTGTCGACTCTGACTCGTCCAAAAGAAATCCTGAAGGAGACGAAGAAAACTATCTACAGCAAACCTCCCCGAAACAAGATCAGCGCTGCGGTGAGTCTCTGAGATTTATTAACTCATTAATTTAACTAATCATTCAACTGAACATATCATCAATGATCTCAATAACTGATTGAACAAGTGAGTCAATAACTAACTTACTGACAGAAACCAGGACAGAGCGGCTTTGAGTCTCTGAGAGTGTTTGGAGGAAACAAGCAATGACGACAGTTTATGTTTCCGGTGCAGAAACTTTCAGTGGTGTTTTTGTGTTCATCTTATTCTGGTGAAATATCTGGTGTCAGATTATAAAACAGTCTGAGCTGTTGGAGCTGAATGAGGTTCAGATAATACAGAGAAGTCACTTTAGTCTTAAAACATCTTGAGTTGGTGGATTTTGTCAATAAGACATTTTATGACTAAACAACAAACTTTATTTTTCTTCTCAGTTGATTTGAATAAAAATATTTTCAGATTAAAATCCAGATTAAAGATTGAAGACTATAAAAGTCTGTCTTGTATCTTTTATCAATCGATCGTCTGCCTTCACCCTGATGATGTCATGTGATGTTGTTTACAAAAAGAAGAAGCTCTGATTGGTTGTTAATTTTCGTTTCTGACAGCAAAGTTTCTTCGTCATGTCTGTGTTCGCGGTGGCCATGTTGACCCCAGCTGCCTGGATTCTTCATCACCTGCCAGAGTACCGCCAGAGGGCCCGCCAGAGACCCAAAACCTGAACATCCTCATCATCCTCATCTTCTTCTTCACGAACAGCTGGAGGAAGTTCACTCATCAACATAATAACAATCAAATATTTCATGTTATGTTTGTGAAATTGTTTTGAAATCTGCAAGTTCTCAATATTAAAATGTGAACACAGTTTTAATGAGACAGAAGTTTCTTCACACATCGTCTCACCTGTAGATCAGAGCTGTCACTTCAAAATAAAAGCTTGCTCTCTTGTCATGGTCTTTAATTTTGTCTTTCTAACCTGTTGAGCTGGTTGTTGGATCGTCTCTCATCTTCTTCTCTCTGAGGTACAAACAGGAAGTGAAGATAAAAATAAAGCTCCAGCTTGTGTGTTTGTGTTTGAGCAGGAAGTCTCTGTTTGTTTAGTTTGCTCTGCTGGATTTTCAGAGTTAATCACTTCCTGTTTGACTACATCAGTTCCCACAGAGACGAGTCTGGACTCAAAGGAAGACACACATCTTCATCAGTTTCCATCCAGGACCAGAAGTGAGGGGACATCATCAGGTGGGTGAGTCTGTCTCTTAACAGAAACTCTTTCACATGATTGAAAATCAAATCAAATCATAAAACATGTGCGAACAGACACACAGCTGCAGACTCATCATGTATGATGTCATCGTGTGTGTTTGGCCCTCCTGTCATTTGTCCTTGAGTCTAAATTCTTCTACAATAATAACCAATGAAGTCATCATCAGAAAAACACAACAGATTGATCTGTTTGATTTATGAGTGATTATTAACTCAGTCACACCTCATAAACAGACGGACCTGGTTCTGGTATGTACCGAGGCTGTGTCCTCGCTGCAGCGGACCGCTCCAGTCCGACCTCTCAATGCTGTCCTATCAATAAAGCCATAAAAGGCCCAAAAAATACATCAAATAAAACCAAAGAGACGTGTCACCTCGAACATCATCAATTAATTCACATCACACAACGAACACGACGACACGGCTCACATGAACAACACAGAGGTCATATAGAGGTCACGTAGAGGTCATATAGAGATCATATAGAGATCATATAGAGGTCATATAGAGGTCATATAGAGGTCATATAGAGGTCATATAGAGGTCATATAGAGATCATATAGAGATCATATAGAGATCATATAGAGGTCATATAGAGGTCATATAGAGATCATATAGAGATCATATAGAGATCATATAGAGGTCATATAGAGATCATATAGAGGTCATATAGAGATCATATAGAGATCATATAGAGATCATATAGAGGTCATATAGAGGTCATATAGAGATCATATAGAGGTCATATAGAGGTCGTATAGATGTCAGTTTCTACCAAACACTGGACGTAAATCTTCACTTATCTTCGACAGATATCTTCTGTCTTTCATCAGGAACACTTTATATTGTAATTGTTATTTCTATTATATGTTCTCTTCAGCAGCTGAAGACTCTCATTTTACTCTGTGAATCAAAGTGATGTTGTTCCATCCTGTCTTTGTCTTCTTTCCTCAAATGGTCCTGAAAACCAGAAAACAGATAAATCATCAGTTTCTTTTTTATATACATACATACATACATACATATATATATACATATATATGTTTAATATGGGTAATGTGCTGCTGCTGCTGAAGAATCACATCAGTCATGTTTAGATGAAGAAAGACAAAAAACAGATGATGAAATTACTGATATCAATAAAATAATGTTGATTATGTTTGTACACATTTGTATTGAGTCTTGTTATTTGTGTAGAAGGTTTGATTTCAGTGGGACAGAAGCACGAAACTGTGGATCAAACTGTGTTCAGAAAACAGACTAAAGCTCATAAAATGAGACGCTGGTTTGGGAACATCGACCGCTCACCTCTTCATGGCTTTATAACACACAGCGGAGAGGATCAATAACATGATAAATGATGTTGGGGTGAGGAAGAACATCAGGAGCGGGAGATGTTTAAAGGTCACATCTGGACCAGCAGAGGGCAACACTGAAACACAACAACACAGAAGAAGAAGAAGAACAACAACATGGAGACACAGAAGAAGAAGAAGAAGAACAACAACAACAACATGGAGACACAGAAGAAGAAGAAGAAGAAGAACAACAACAACATGGAGACACAGAAGAAGAAGAAGAAGAACAACAACAACAACATGGAGACACAGAAGAAGAAGAAGAAGAACAACAACAACAACAACATGGAGACACAGAAGAAGAAGAACTTTCACTGAATCAACGTGATGAACTTGAAGTTGAACAGACAGAAATCATTAAAAAGTTTAAGGTGTGTTTACCTGTGAAGATTAGCTCTCTAAGAGGAGGAGGGGGAGGAGGAGGAGGAGGAGGAAACAGGATGCAAGAATACCTGCACCTCATCTCCATAGCAACGGCAAGACATGCCCCCAAACTCCCCTGCAGGCGGTCAGACAGGAAATTGCATTTTAATAACAAGTTATCATAAAACAGTTAGTTATTATTATTATTATTATTATTATTGATAATAATAATAATAATAATAATAATAATAATGTTGCTGTGAATTTTATTAGAAATACTGAAATGACATAACTAATCATTAACACTCATTTGTAATAAGTGACTTGAACCTGCAAAGCTGCAGAACTCACTTTACTTGATCTTGTTTCATTTACACAAAGCAAGTATTTGGAAAAGATGCTGGATTTTCAGCAGTGGGATGTAACTAAGTACATCACTCCTGTACTTAGTTACTCGACACATTAGAGGGAGCTGCTGTACTTCAGCACCATGTTTTGTATTCATGCATGGGAGTTTGTTTTCACATCACTACTTATCTGATGATGTCTTTTAGAATGTATGAAATATGATGTTTTGCTATAAACTAAACTACCCAACAGTTTATACAAGAGCAGCTGAAATGATTAGTTGATTAATCAGTTAATCGACAAAAAAAGTAATTAATTGGTTACCGTTTTTCTCAGCACTTTTATTTTATAATTATAAAAACTAAAATCATTGTGAATATCAAGCCACTTCTCCAAAGGCGTCAGCAAAATCTTTTTATCCAACAGCCGTCTGTGTTGTTTTTGAATGTTTCCAGCAGGCTGCTCTTAAATAGTGAGTGAAGGATCTATGTCATGTGACACATCAGATCACTCCGCCTCCACCTGCCGCTTTACGTCAGTGTCAGTGCAGTCAAGTGACGTGTGTGAAGCTGGACGTCACTGTAACAGCAGTCACTATTGTTGTTGGTGGTTCTGTTTGATTTGTTGTGATGGAGCCGATTAATTAATCAATAGAGAAAACATCATAATATCACATCAATACAAAGTAACAATGTGGAGATTATCAGCTGTTTCAGGTGCACAAGTGAACAGTAAACTGAAGCTGTTTCTCTGATTTTTACTGAGAATGTTTGAGAAATCAGTTTGAAATCATTTGGTTTGAAGCACAAAGAGTAAAGTTGTGTCAGGCAGAAGTTAATAACGAGACTCCTTGAACCCAACAGACGCCACAGTGTCGACTCTATCGCTTAGATACATTAACACGGGTGACATCATACTTGTGTTAATGTGTTGTAGACATTACATCAATTATAACACATCAGTATTTCATATATTTAATTTATGTAGGTCACAGATTGAACCAGTTCTCACCTGGAAGAGTCCAATGATCACAGCCAGGAAAAACCTAAGCAACAACATTTCCAAAATAGTCTGCAAAGACTGCACCACATCCATCTGAATCCACATCAGACCTGAATCCACATCAGTCCAGAGGCTGTATCGTTCAGCATCCTGCTCATCCTGAAACAGTTCAGTTTGTCTGCTTCTGGTCTGAATCTGAGAAAGGAGGAGAATGGTGGATGAGGGGGGTTGAAAAGCATTTCTATGATGTCACATGATTTTACATCTGGTTATTAAAGTTAATTAAAGCAGTCTGACAGTTTTACAGTCGGCTGCAGACACACAGTTTCCTCTTGTTGATCATTAATCAAAGACTATTAATAACTGCCCACCTAACGATGAGGTAATAATGTGTTTGGCCTGATATTTTATATCCAACACATTCAAACAATGAAGGAAAATGTGCTGCAGTATTTCACTTTATACAAATGTGATGAAAATACAAGAGTTAAACGTAAAACTGCTATAACTGGCAAATATCTTTTAAAAATGTTCATTATCAAGACTAAATGACTTTTTTTTTTTTTTACACTGTCCTGTTGCCATGTGACATCATACAGAGGCCCCTGAGGGTCATGGAGAGAATCTCTTTTCTTTGCATTCTCTTGCAATGCTTCTGAGAATACAAACCAAATTACGAGGTAACTCAAAAGTAGTCCTAAAACCAATCTGGTCATAACCCTTAGGTGGCGCCGTACAATCCTGCTCTGTTGAGTGGGAATAATAAAACATATGAAGTAATTCAGTTTGTTAAAATGTTTTATTCTGTCCTTAAAATTATTCTCTTCTTTCCACAAAAACGATTTAAATTGTATTTTGTAGATTATATCCTTCGTTGTTTTGTTCTACATTCCACTTCCTGTCTGTCTTTTTTCCTGCTCAGCTGTGTTTCATGAGTTAATCAGTCTCTGTGTTTTTAAGTCGATGTTTTTCACTCTTTGTTGGTTCATCGGTGTTCCTGTGTCTGTTCCTCAGTCCTGTCCATGACAACAGAGCTACCTGTGTGAAGGTGTGTCTGTACCTGATGACTGGTCTTGTGTCAGAAGAACAACTATAAATCCGCTAACAAAGCTCTGCTAAATCAGTCATCGGTCACACATTTAATTTCCTATAACCTCTTCACAATAAAAGTCCTCCAATATTTAGTTATTTAAAAGGCTTTTATTATGAAGCAGGAAATGAACATCAGGAAATGTTTTCACCAGCATGAACTGAACACGACTTCTGAAACACAATGAAAATACAGCAGATATGTGGTATAAGTAGGAACAGAATCTAAACTTCAAACCACAAAGATTCAGTGAGAAGCTCTAAAATGACTGAGAGACACTTTAAAATGTCTTTCTGTCCACTGCTGCTAACGCTGTGTCTCTAACTGTCACTTTGTTTGAGTTAAACTGATGAAACACAGCTTTTCCTGTAATTTGTTGTCGTGATGAAACTTCCTGAACTGACTGGATCTTCATGTTCTGTGATGGAAAGTCTTAAATAGACTGACAGACAGTGAACCTGCAGTTTACACTGACCTGAGAGTTACACAGATAACATTATTGTTATTACAATTATTATTACTATTATTATTATTATTAATAATAATAATAATAATAATAATAATAATAGTGATAATGACATGAGTGAGGTCTGAAGCTCTAAATATTCTGTGTCTGCTGTCTTTATGATCAGAAAAGTGCATTCATGGTTCAGCACCTGATTTAAATACA
>OMLP01034219.1:0-12044 GCA_900302685.1 Spondyliosoma cantharus
TGGATGCGGCGTCACAAGCGAGCGCATACTCACTGTCATCATCTTCGTAGCCTCCCCGTCGCGTTCTCAAGACATTGTAAAGTGTAAATCCCGGCTGTTAGACAACGGTGAGGATGCTGACTTGTTCACGGCAGCCTTATATTCTAAGGGCGGGTGGTGGTGGTGATGGTGCTGCCGCTGCTGCTGGTGAGGCTGTCTTCGCTGGTGAAATGACAGAGAGCCGGCGGATGATTCAGTCCAGTCATCGCTCTGAGTGTGTAGTCTGTCCACAGATGAGCCAAAAAAAAAGAAAAGAAAAAGAGAGTCTTGATGGAGGAGAATATATCACGCAGATGTCTTTAAAATCCCAGCAGGTCACCGCCAGCTTCTTCCTCTTCTTCTTCCCTCACACACACACATATAGAGAGAGAGATGCCCAACCACCAGTCCAGCCTGCGCGCTCTCTCCCTCTCTCCCACGTCAGCTGGAAAATAAAAAGGCTCTGAGTAAAGTGCGTCCTCTTATATTGTGGGCTTGCGCACGTTTTTTTTTTTTTTTTCCCTTTTCTTCCCAGAGCTTCCACACAAGCAGCAGCAGCAGCAGCAGCAGCGGCTCGGTTATTACCTAGAAACAAGACTTACTAGAAACTGTAAGCGCACAACAAGCGTGCTCCTGCCTCTCTCATCTCTCTCTCTCTCTCTCTCTCTCACACACACACACACTCATAGGTTTGTGTGTTTTCTCTCTTTCTCTCTCTCTCTCTCTCTCTCTCTCCACACGAGCCGGCTCTCTGTCGCAGCCTGCAGCTCCGAGGAGAAAGTGACGACGACAGAACACAACTAAAGCCCAACCTTCTGCACCCACTGACCTTGCAAAATGGCAGAGAGAGGTAGAGAAATGACAGTAGAGAGAGAGAGAGAGAGAGAGAGAGAGAGAGAGAGAGATGGATTTAAACTATCTAGGTGAATTATTAAACATGCTTCTGGTGCTTCTGAATTTAGAAAATATTTCCAGAGCCAATACAAAACCCCGTCCCCCCACCCCAAGGGAGCGCAGGGATCCTGCTGTTATATCTGCTGTTTGGCTTTAAAAGCGAGGGCTGTCACTTTCAGTTCAGTGGTACACCTGCACTGGCGAATGCAATCCAGTGCAACAGCCCCGCAATAGAGACAAACCTTTGTGAGAGTGAAAGTGTTCAGCTTTGGGTTTGAGCCACAGGGAAGCAGACAGAGTCAAGACCAAGTCACCAGAATAAAATGTTGGTATTTTCAAATTTGTCACACGTACCAAACCACAATACCTTGAGCCATGACGGAGACCTATTGAGCCATTTTTTCCCACTTTCCTTCAGTGTGTTATATATGTTCTTGTCCATGTAAAAAGATCTTGAAAGTTAGAAAGTTAAAACTCTGCACCAACAGAAGCTTCTCTCTCCCACAGAAAACACTGCTCCCTAAATGCTTCATCAGTAGCCCCGCCTTTAATCAGTGACTTTGCCACAACACATGCCACATGTGCATAATTTATGCCGCTATTCAAGGTGGAAGTGAAACTGACAACAGGACAGAGACAGTCGAGGACATGGTGAGCCGTGCAGGCTCAGGCATGTGTGAACTGACCAATCAGAGCAGATTGGGTATTCATGAGGGGGAGGGGCTTAAAGAGACAGGAGCATTTTAGACAGAGGGGGGATACAGAGCTGCAGTACTGGACAGTATGAGAAAACTGATGGGTTTTTTGAGCATTAAAGCATGTAAACCTATACTAGTACTATCCAAAAAGGAATCTATGAACCTGAAAATCAGCAGAATATGTCTCCTTTAAAGTTAGGGACCACAGCGGGACATTTTCCAGCCGTGTTAGTGGCAACAACTGGACATTTTACGATTTAAATGTTGGGACAATTTCCAGCTGTTTGCGGTGACAGAACTAGCCAAAACATGCTCAGCACTAACCCTTTAACCAAGTTGTTTTTATGCCCAAACCTAACCAGACCATGAGAAAGAAACGTAAAGTTGCACCATAAAGAAATATAAAGTTTCAACATATCCATGGTTTGCTAAAAAAAGGTACATTATTCAGGTGATTGGCTCAGCATTAAAAGGTACGCACAATTAGGCACAGAGGCACAAAGTCAGCGACAGCGAATGGGCAAACGGATCATCAAACACCTACACATCAAATACCACATACTCCTCAGAGACTGCTATATTAGATTAACAGAGCTGTAGGATTTCCCGGCAGTGCATGAGGAGCTCACAATCTTTCCGTCAATCTCAAAACCTGAAGCACTACTGACAACCTGCCTTTGAAGTCAACACTTTTCTAATGTTTGAATGCAAGAACTCTCAACAACACCGTTAACTACAGCCTTGGAAAATCACCATATGGACCGGACCCATCTCTGAATGAAACCAGGAGACGTCGACTGGTGATGTCTTGAGGATCGTTGGAAGTTGTTGTTATTGTTGTTGAAGCTGTTGTCCTCAGTGTCTCAGGCAGACATTTTTGGTAATGTTTTGAGGTAATGTTTAAAATGTTATTTCGCGTTACGGTCGGTCACATTTGCCGACGTCCTTCCTCACTCTCTAAAGATTCATCTGCCGTTTCGCAGAAAGTTTGAGGGACAGACTTCAGAATGAGGCACATTGCCACCTCGTTAACAAATGTCTGGGCATTTTTTTTACCCTTTTTAATGTTCAGATGTTACATGTTATGCCTTTAATACTGAATTGTAGTAAAGCTGGCAGGATATTAATCAGTCAAATTTTTCAAGCGATAATCCCCCTAAAAATAGCTGGCTCCAGGGAGGATGTGCTGCTTTTACTTTGTCATGAATGCTGGTTCATTCATTATCTTTCGGTTTCTGCATGGTGGGTCAGACAAAAGGAAGCTAGAACACGACCTCAGCTTGATCAAATAGACAGCAGATTTTTCGGTAACATCTTGTAAATTGTCGTTTGCTTTTTTTTTTCCCCCATGTTGTGCTGCTCTCATCTTGCCAGATGAAAACACTGTAGTCGAACATGCGAGTTGCCACACGCACGCACGCAGATGGCAGCTGCGGTGTCAGAGCTGAAGAGGGGTTAACAACAACATTGCATGACATCTTCATGTCGCATTCTGTTTCCTCTTGCAAACAGCTGGCAATTTACATATTCCAAAATGGAGATCACATTAAATGTCAGAGATAAACCAATCCTCATCCGCAGACGAGACGGAGTAAAAACGCACCCCAAAGCATTTTGTTAAACAAGTGTCATGATTAGGAACCGGATCTGCGCGTCTTGAGTGGAAAGTAAAAAAAAGCGGTGCGTCGTACTCCGGCGATGTTTGGGGAGTCTCCAAACTTTTTGTAGTTGTTTTAAAGGGGCCATCTTCAGCAGTGGTGCGTTGATTGTATAATAGCAGCACAAATGAGTTCATCCATGTCATAACAGAGCAGCACTTCAAAGACCCCTGGCTGAGCCTCTCCTCACACTACGGCGAGGACGGCACTCGTGGGGGGATCTCCCCGGAAGAGGAGTCAGCGGGAGTACAGCCTATTGCTTCCACGCCATTCCCCGCCGCTGCTTTCAACTCTCTTATCGGGCTCTCCACTCCTCCCCTCTGCTTCTTTTACTCCCCAAGTGCCCAAACATTAATCGGTCATAGTGAAGAATAGCGAAGGGTTGTAAAAATTAACCGGAATGCCTCTAAGAACGATAAGCTGCTAAGTGACGGCGAGGACTATGTAGGAAATGAAGTTATCATGGGCTTGTCACACAGTTTGCTCTCTTTGAAGTTCCCATTTCCCTTCAGCGTCAGAGCCTCTGAAACCAGTTCTGACGTGGCATCCTTCCCCTCGGTGAGTTGTTTCGCCAAACAATAAAAGCAACAACAAACTGGAAATCGGTGCGGCCAGATGAAGATGTCCGTGCGTCACATCAAAGCCCTCCCATTGACACCTGGAAGAAGACAGATGACTCTCGCTGTGCTTTTGATCGAAGACGAAGGTCAAGGAAAGTTCAACGTGCAACACTGAAGGCGCATCGGAACAATCTTTCCAACGTTTTCTTTTCTCCCCCCCCCCGAACTGTCAAGCTGCCAGTCAGTGGGATTTACCAATTACCGAGGGGCAGAAACATGTGGAAAAACAGCCATGTCTAGATTTACAGTATCTGGGAAAGCTTTGCTGTATCTGCCTGCTGAACAGTCCATCCGCATCCACAGAAGCAGCAGCAGCAGCTATCTGGCAAGAATCACTGAAGGCCCATTTCTGACAGAGAGATAAGGCCGGAGAAAAGAATGCCCCTCAGATAATACGGTAAAAGTCGGGCAACGTCTTCCTCTGCTTATATCTGTCTCAGAGGCGTTTAAAAAACAGGGAGCTCCTGACAGTCGGTGAGAAATTGAAACTGTCTCCGCCTTGTCAGGAACTCACCAACTCTAACGGAGAGACACCGAAAGTGACCTTGGAGGATTCTCACTCGCACTTTTTATCCTCTCGCTCGCTCCGTCTCTCTTCTCAGGGGCCGAGGGGGAGAGCTCACCTTGAAATAAGACCGGGGCCAGAAAACTAGACGACAGAAAATGAAGCGTCAGAAACATGACTGTGGTACAAGGCCAGAGCTGCAGAGGGGAAACGTACTGACTGGTTATGAGAGACATGGGGGGGCCGCGAGAGGACGGACAATGGACTCCACAGCCAGGTCTCTCACCCTGTCATGTCTTTTTCAGATAAAGAAGACCCGATCCTGGCATTTCCTTCAACCGTGCAATCTTTATTCTCTGCCGCGAGAACCTTTTTAATGTATTCCCCTTGTATCACTTCAATGACACCTCCTTATCTATCACCTAATGCCAAGAAGAGACCGATGTACTCGACCGTACGAAAGTGATGCCTGCATGTAAGGGTAAATGAAAAACTGTAAACATTTACCAACCTTTTACTGTCGGAAAAACACCAGCGGTTTTCTCCGTGTCTCTCTTGTTCAATCTTGTCTGTATAAAGGAGTTCAATCACAGACTACAAAATGTGCTCGAGCCACCTAGAGGCCAGTCTGTAGATGTGATTTCGCCACATTTTACCACTAAAATCAGTCCAGCTAACGTCGTTTTCTAATGCTTATGTCAACTAGGATTTAAACCTTTTAGCTGCCTTGAAAAATATATTCATATCCTTGCTGATAAGTATTCAGAGGACTGGGTAACAAGGATAAAATATGGTGCATATAAAGTTAGATGGTGATATCAATATACATTGTGATACAATACATTTTCTGGAGAGAATTCGACTGTTTATTGAGGAAATAACCAAACAGGAACATCTATTTTGGCGAATAGAGCAAATAAACCTCTGTCTTTTGTTGACACAGCCTTTAGTTCCACACAGATGCTGTATGTTAAAAAATAATGATCCAAATTTTAAGAAAATCAACCAATTTTCCCCCTTTGAATGCTCTTCCCTCTTAAAGATATTGAAAACCACTATATAGAAAAGCACTGAAGTGGTAAAACTGCCACACACGGGTCTTGCCCATTTGAAGAATATAATAATATGATTGCTACTTTAGAAAATAAGAAAATAGTGTTTTTTTATGCTACATGGGCCAAGTATTTATGTATTGTAAGACCTATAAGTTTTGCGTCAGTAAGGGAAGAAGAGAAATCCAAACAGATTTGATTGTGATTAAGGAGAGACGATGCTACGTAAAAAAAAAGATTCTTTTAAAATGAGGGCCAGGAAATCCAGGAAGAGGGGAAGTCTCTGCAGAATTCAATTCAATTCTCAGGATTCAAATATTGATCTTAGGTGGGACTTAATCTGAATGTCTAACATGTCTAACTACTTATCTACAAAACTTAACTTTTATTTAAATTATCGTTTTGCTGATATTTGATAGTCATGTTGGGATATTGCAGTTTGGGACACATATGCACTCAAGCCTGTGGTGAAGTCAGGATGAGCTTTACGGATAACCTGATATTCAGTCCACTGAACAGTAAGGGTTGCCTGGCTTCAGTCTTCTCTATCATCTCTGTGATCTTGTCCTACAAACAAGTTTGGTTTTCTCTTTTGGTTCACAGATGTAGAAAATCATAAAATTCGATATTGCCATAAAGTAGTCCTGCAACATTTCCCACAATGATCCAATCTACCCAGAAAGGAACTGTATGAAAGGAGATACATCACAGTGTAAAAGTTATGGCATATATATCGTCTCTTTCCAAACATTTGCTGCAACTTGTACACAAAGTGCCACACAGGAGCAGCCGGTGCCTTGAGACAGCAGCAGCAGCAGCAGCAGCAAGATGCAGACTGTGAGATGATGAATAGAGATGTCAGATGGCCACAATAGAGGTCGGATCCTTAACTGGCTGACTGACCTGTCGCTCTAAATAGAAAGGGTGGCCAAAACCATTGAGACTGGCCATCAATCTCCTTCCTAAACACCATGATGATTTACTCCATTCAAATCATTGTGTGAGTGAAGAGGAGCGGAACACAGAGGAGTGTGTGTGTGTGTGTGTGTGTGTGTGTGTGTATGAACTTCAGGAGGCAACTACTATATGCATGTGTGTGTACAAATCAATCGGCACGTGTGTGCACATTTGGCTCTGATATGAGTTCACACGCTATGAAGCATAACCGTGCAGCTTTGTATCATGTGTTTGTAATTGTGTTTACACAATCAGTCGAAGCCTGGCGCGTGTACTGGATTGCAGCACTAATACCTGGCTGTAATATATTGATCTTCCCTTCCATACTGTATATGCAGCCAACAATTTCACCTGCTAACCAAGTGTGAAATGAATTGTGAGAGCAACATCTTGTCCTGACGTACATACCGGCGCACGCAGCTATTAGATTAATTTAACATGGGGAGCACGTCGGGTGCACTGTACATCCACAGGACTCAGACTTCCCAAATGTATTTAATCCAGCTCGGTTTACAGAGGCTAAAATGGGTCGTTCGGTGGTAGAAAGCGCTGCACACAGCTGAGCCTCCATCAAGTAGCCTTGAATCCAAACTAGCAATTACAGGAAAGAAGCAGAATATGTGCATATGGCCATAACCGTAAAGAAAGTGAAGGCGGAAAAACAAACAGCGATAAATGTGATGAAGAGGGAGGCGATGGAATAACAGTGGGGGTGGAGGAAGAGTATTACAGTGATGAAGAAGTTGAGCCAGAGGAAAGTGCTGCTAATGATAATGTTGACAATCACCACAGAAATCAGAGTGATTACAGCCGCGCTCGGGCTGATGAAAATGATAGTTTAGAAGGCTACCGTCACGAACAAGGGGACGATCGTGATGACAAGCGTGATTAATCCAAACCAATATGGCCGGGAAAGCATCTGAATAACAAAAGCAGAAGCATTTCCTGCGAGACTTCTATTCAATCTTCAATCTTTGCGCTGCGGGGAAGCTTAATTCAAACCCGACCTCCCCTCCCCGGGGAGACTGGAACCAGCAGAGTTGGGCGAAGCCAACCGAGTCATTAATGAAGTTATGACCAGAGTCACGGTGGTGGAAGGAGATCTTAATCACCTGCAAGAGTGGAGGGCCGAGACCCAGTCTAGACCCATTTAGTCCATGGCACACTAATGCTAATTAGAGGAAAAGAAGGGAAGGTTTGTAATCTGTTCAATTAGCCCGGCCTAGAGAGGCGTCCTATGGGGCTGAGGACGGATTCAGGTGCAGAACTGTGCGCTGTTGCACTAGTCGTGGCTGTAGTTGCTGCAGTTAAAGGAAGTTGTTATGTTACAGCCACAGTTGTATGTGGAGTCATTAGACAATAACAGCTGAAGTCTACCTTCATGAATCACAAGGGAGAGATCTTAAGGCTTCCATCATTGCCATGGTGAGGTGATTTTTTTTTTAGCACTTTTCCATTCATTTTCAAAACCTCGCTCATAAACTCGATGAATTTTAGGTCACACTCCTCTCGCTTCCTCTTTTCTCTAGTTACCCTCCCCTCTTGCTCTTTCTGCAACGCAGCACAAAAAAAACATCCACGCTGGTTAAATAGTCAGATATAGAGACGGTGACTCCGAGAGTGTGTCAGGTCCCAATCCCCGGCCTCTCTCTCTCACGCTCTCTCTCTTTCTCTGCCGCCTGCCTGGCACCCCTCCACGGCTGTCTCTGTGCCCTGTCAGCATTACAGCCAGGCAGAGATATGCCTCCACCCTGCCCCTGTGCTCGGCTCCAAGCCTCGCGGTGCGCAGATGTCCACACAATTTACTGCCCACACCAAATTGGATCACTTCTCTGGTGTTTTGTGCAGGCCTCGCACCTGCTGTTTTCCACCTTCTCTCATAAACGACTAAACTCTCCGAGATTGGAGGGGAAAGAGGAGAGGGGGGAGGCGGCGGGAGTTGATTTAAGGAGCAAATTAAAGAAGAAGGGGGCTGGATGAGATAGAAAAAACAGAGGAAAATGTTTGATGGTTGATATGAAAATGAGGTGATTGTTCTCTCTACTCTCACAGCAAATCCTTTTTCCGCCGTGCAAACACACTTCTGTGGAAGGAGTCCAGCTATTAAGTTCTGAGAAAATAGGGCATGGAAAAGGTAGAGTGACGTGCAGGTTTCAGAACAGCTCGCGAGGTTTGACCGCGAGGCAGCCATGAAGTCCACCAGGTCGCCACAGTGGTGTCGAGGTTCAGCGCAATTTGACACATGATCGACTGTGATGTGACCGAGTGACAACTCCATTTTATACCTGAGCTGGTGGTGTATGGTTCGTTAAGAGTAGCAAACGACACGTGTGTGCGCCTGCGTTTTCTGGTAATACATGTGAACCCTGGTAGGTGGCGGCACACTGTCTATATCAATTATTGATCCCTCCTGGAACGGCCAGGTGTGAGATACTACTCTAGCACACTGAGACATGGCCTCATAACTCATCATTGCAGAGATGGCAGGAGAGAAGGAGCGAGCAGCAGCAGAACAGCGGTGGAGCGACCTTGGACCTGCCCTCAAAGAGGTTTAAAAGTAAATAAAAGTTTTAATATAATTAGAGCGTTTACAACACACACACATACAGACATATTTACAAATTTACACTCTGCAACAATGTATACCAAAATACACATTCCAAAGTTTATTATTGTTATCAAAGTAATTTAGTCCCTTGTTGTAACGCTAAATTGCACCAATTAAAGTCGCGATGAAAGGCTGTGTCACTATCAAAGACTATTAAAATCTGTTTTTGAGTGTTAATCTTCTGTGTACACTCTATCAAACTTAGACTTCTCCTTATCTGATGTCTCTTTGCTTTGAGACGGTTATAGCCGGTACAATCATGAGCAGTCTGCCGCTGAGCATCTTCTACATTCAGTCAGATTACTGGGCTCTACAGCATCCAATCTGAGTAAATTGGGATGTGGACAACTCCTGAAAATGTTCTTCTATAATATTCCTGACTGGACTTCGGCATCATCTTCTAAGCGGTGCTTTCGTCATGGTGAAATGGGAGCCGCACTTGGTGGAGGTTAGATTGAAATGTCTCAGTGTAGTGCCGCCTGTGTCCTTTGAGCTAACAGCATGTCTAACTGTTTTCACCAGCATACAAATCAAAATAATGACCTCCAGCCTGATCTATGCTCAAAATCTTACACTCTAAATATAAAGTAATTTCCCCTCTAGCTACGGGATAACAAAGTCAACCTTTACTTTAATCTTTTAATCTGAAAAGCCTCCACCTTTAGCTATAAATTATTTAGGCTCCCAAAAAATGCCGTCCTCCTCAAGGTGGTTTATGTGGTGCTTTTACTCAACATTTTGGCCGTCTTGTCAGCGCCTATGAGTCCAGTGATCTCTAACTGGATGAATTATGATCTTTGCGACAGTGGTTATCACCAGGCTTTCAGGTTTCAGCATTTTAACAGCCTTTTTTTCAACAGGGGGTCACAGACACTCAGGAAGAAATCATTGCACGGTCAATGGCCCCGATCACAAAAGCATTTATCAGCTCCCCTCGTCTCTAAAAACTCAACAAATGTTTTCTTTCTTTCAAACGATGTCTCTAACATATGATAGCGTGAAGTTTTTTGGTTGCAGGACTCACACAGTCTTCGGCTGTGTTCTCTCTGTGCATTCGGATGGTGATTTTTTTAGTTTAGCACCTCAGTGACTCCAAATTGGTATAATTTTATAGCAGCATATTCACACTATTGGTGCAGATACAAGACATATTCAGAGATTAGTTAAGTGATGAAGTAATTGAGGAGACAGTGGAGGAAATGAGATCAGATTATAGCAGTTTAAATCATAATAGCCTTCTTTTTCAAGTGGATTATATAATACAACAGTGATGATTAGAGCTAATCCATGACCACAGAGCATGGATAATGGAAGAATCAGTGAATAGATTGCCAGAGTTTGTATGAAACGATGGTTTGGTTTCTGTAATTACATCTGTCATTTGTTAATGAAACCGTTCTGTGGAGGCCGCGGTAAATAGCAGGCCCACCGGCTCTGGCCTGGTCAACGCCGCTCTGCTGTGGTAACTAACGGGCAGGTGGATTGGCATGGCAGATAATCAGAGAGGGGCTTTGAATGAAATCCAGCAGGATTTAAATATTTGTGATGGAAGTGATGCTGAGCCAGAGCGCTCTGCAGGTTTTGTTGTTCTAAAATGAGACAAATTCATCCAGTGGCACCTGCAGGAAAGCTTTCTCTGGAGGTTTGAACATTTTCTCGACTGAAAGGCCATAATGTACAAAAGGCAATCCGGCCTGAACCATTGAGGGTGCCATAATGGTAAACCAGCCACTCCTGCAGAGATGCATGCCCTGTCAGAGGCACTGCCAAAAGCCCGTGGAAGTGAAGAGGGAGGCTGTCACCTCGGCCATTTTTGCACAGAGTACACCTGGAGGGGGCCTTATCACCTCCATCATGATGAGCTCCCCTCCCTCAAGTACTCACGTGCTCCATTTCATTTGTCACATTCCTCCTTCATCAGAGCTTCTCAATGAAACACTTCTGTGTTTGTCTTTTATTCATCCTCCCCGGCCCTATTCTTCTCTCTTTCTGCTCTTTTGTATTCTGCATTCGCTGTCTCTCTTCATCTCTCTCCTCCAGGCTCTATGTGCCATCTCGGATGCTTTATGCAGCATCAGAGATGCTGCCGAAGAGGCTGAGAGGGTAAATAGGCACGAGGGCATCGAGCCCACAGCTCCCTGGCGGAGAGGTGGGGGGAGGGATCATCAGCAGAATATTGAGAAAACCACCCTGTCGAAAGGAATCAGACAGCAAATGGACCTTGCAACGGAGGGTGTTGAATCATTCAAAAGTGAAACAACAGCGCAGCACATCAATATAGCAGCTGATAGAAGAATGGCGCGCGTGCGTGTGTGTTTGTGTGTGTGCACGCTTCATTTAACGCAGTGCTCGTCAGCTCGGGAAAATAACTGCAAGTAATGTAAAAGAGTTTCCCCGTTTACAGCATTTAAATGGATTGAGATATAATTTACAGCAGAGGCAGGTCACTGGGAGTTTATGAGACGTTGTCTGTGGATAAACTGCACGTTAATTTACATTTGAGAGTGCTGCTTGTTCATCAGTAAATAAACTGAATTATGGTCCATATTTGTGTTATGTAGGAGGGTGAGATGAGGTAGGCGGTAAAGACAGCACCGGGCTGTGTTCGTTTTATGTAAACATGCTGCAATTTTAATGGACACTAACATCCTTACCGCCCCCCCCCCGCGCGAGCGCTGGCGGTGGGGAGGAAGGGGGAGGGAGGATGTGGGAGGCTTTCAGACCACTTTGCTCCTTTCAATCTGTCAATTTTGCCCTGCTCTTTCCCGTTTCTCCCTCTCTCCCCATCTTCCCATCTTCTTTCACCTGAGGTCTACTCAGGCATGTTATCACTAAGCTGGCAGCAGTAGGAGGCTGCAGAGGAGTCCGCACGCCCGCGAAAAATGCTCCCCCGGTGCCATCCAACCCTCCACCACTCCATCTCCATTTTTACTGCCATCGCTCTACAGCTGTCCTCCTCTCTCACCACTGTAACCATTATGCCATTATCCCTTTGCCTGTTCAGAGTGTACGCGACATAACTAATGACCTCTCC